>OY755043.1:70635775-70755172 GCA_963576565.1 Aspidapion aeneum
TAAAATTTGGGGAAAAACAAATTTTATTTATGCAGTATGGATGCTACTAGTTAAAAATGGAAAGTTAGAAACAAGAATATTTCCATAGGATTAAATTGTACATCTATACTAACAAAATATTAACCTAAGTGGTAAAATAAATTAACTTAAAATAAAGTTTCTCTGGAACAAATACTGGCCATGTATTTATGAGCATACACAAATTCATTTTATGTGCAAATAGGGGTTCCTTGGAATGATTCTTTATAGAAGCTTGATATCTTTCGTGTATCACCCGCCAAAATTGGAGTCACCATCGGTCAGTCTAAATTAGGAAAGGGACCAAATAAGTGGGGACTAATCTACAAAGACTTCGCAAGGCAACTAAAACATAACAACCAAATTGCTCATACTCAAAAATCGAAGATATCGAAACTACATACCTTAAACAATATCTATAAGCTAATGGGGAATCGACTGCAGTCTTACACAGGGGAAATTCGCAAATGACTAGGGTACCCAAATACACTTCCTCACTACGAGACTTAATCGTATCTTCATTCAATATTTTCCTCACTCAAAAATATGTAACTCGGTACTTAATTTTCAATTTTTCCTTTCCAAAACAACATTCAACTGCCTACAAAATACTCAAAACTAATTATCAGAGCCTATGGAAACGTCAGAATTCGAACCAAGATAAGGCTTCAAATCCTTAATGTGCTATTCGCCTGCATCAGAACCGTCAATATGAACTAGCCGATATATTAATCGAGAAATCTTTTTAGAAATCTTTCATAGAACATATTTCTTTGCCAATTTGGCAGCAAATTGATTTGATGCGTCAGACAACACCTTATTACGCTTCCATACTTTATCTCCGACATTAAACTGGACATCACGTTTTCTCAAATTATATTGGCGTTTATTTCTCTCATATGCTTGATGAAGCTTTTTCTTAACAATTTCATAAATTTCCGAAAGTCCTTTTAAATTATCACAAAACTCAACGCGCTCTCTGGACAAAAGTTCAAGATCTTCAGTATCTATAATTTCACCATATTACTTTCCAGTAATAAGAACATTGCGACCAAAATTCATAAAAGTAGGACTAAACTGTGTAACTTCATGAACCGATGAATTAATAGCAAATTGTATCTCTGACAATCTCTGACAAGTGTTGATCCCAATCTAGTTACATATAGCTGTACCACCTTTCAACAAAATTAGTCTGGGGATGATAACGAGCATTAAACCAAATTTTCTGAACTTCATATTTTTCGGCCATTTTCTTAAAAACCTTTCCAGCGAACTGGCTACCATTGTCGCAGATAATAAATTGGGGTACTCCATGTACTAAAAACATTTCCTCTTCCATGAACTGACAAATCTTACTTGCTTCAGCTTTTCTTAAAGGATGTAATATTGTATACTTAGAAAACCAATCGCCCACAACTAACAAGTGACTAAAACAAGAACGACTTCTAGGCAGAGGACCGATAATATCTACTGCAATAATTTGAAATGGAAAGTTACAAGACTTCTCAGCACCCATTAAACCCATTCTAGCTTCATTTGATGCCTTTTGTTCTCCACATACTACACAAGATCTGATATATTTAGCTACATCTTTTCTGATTTCTTTCCAATAATAAGTTTCCTGAATTCTACTAAGGGTCTTAAAAAATCCAAAGTGACTTGCTACAACAGGGTCATGATTTTTGGAACTAAAATTTTCCAGGGAGTCAAATTAGATTTAAATTTAATTTTTAAGGGAACGTGCTTATAAACAAAATTATTTTGAACGCACCAATTAGGAAATTTTTCTGGTTTTGATAAAATATCTTGTTGCATCTTTAAATAAAAAGGGTCAAGGTTTTCTAAACGGAAATTCTAATTTCTGTGTCTCAAAATTAGTCAAAGCTAAAACATCAACATTCTCATGGTCGTTATTAACTAGATTATCAGAAGGGATCCTGCACAAACAATCTGGAACTACATTTAATGATCCTTTTCTATGAGTAATAGTTTAATCATACTGTTGCAATTGAACGGCCCATCTGGCTAATCTTCCAGTTGGTTCTTTCATATTATTTAACCATAAAAGTGAATAGTGATCGGTAATAATTTTTAGATTTGCAGTACCCTCCACATAGGGCCTAAATTTTGATAAGGAAAAAATTACAGCAAGACATTCTCTTTCAGTCACAGTATAATTACGGTCTGTTCGAGATAAAGATCTACTAGCGTAAGCAATAACTCTTTCTGAGCCATCTATTTCTTGCAAAAGCACACCGCCCAAACCGGTATTAGAAGCATCAGCCTGAATAATAAAAGGAATATCAAAATCGGGACTGCATAAAATTGGAGCAGAGACCAGAGCCTCTTTTAACTTAATAAAAGCACTATCCGCGTCAGGAGTTCATTTCACAGTTTGACCTTTCATTTTACCTTTCAACAAATCGTTCAACGGCGAAACAAGAGTAGAAAAGCCTTTCATAAACTTTCTATACCAACAAGCCATACCAACAAAACGTTTGATTTCAGTAGTAGTTTTACACTGAGGAAAATTCACTATAGCAGCTACCTTGTCACTGTCGGTACGTAATCCCGAGCAGTCCACTACGTAACCAAGGTACTTGAGACTTGACTTAAAAAATTGACATTTCTCAAGGTCAACAGTTAAATTTGCATTTTTCTAACACTTCATATAACAGTGAAATATGTTCACAAAAACTACTGGAAGTAACAATTATGTCATCCAAATAGCAAAACAATTTAGGAGAAAGCTTCGGGGTTAAAACTTTATCCATTAAACTTTGCTGACATTGAGCAGAGTTACGTAAATCGAACGGAACAACATTAAAATGGAATAGACCTCGACCTGGTACAGAGAAAGCAGTTTTTTTTTACAATCAGGGTGCAGGGGTATCTGCCAAAAAGCTTTTCTAAGATCAATGGAAGAGATATAACGTGCATCACGCAAAGTGTTTAAAATAGTATCTACTCTAGGCAGAGGATATGCATAATGCTTTGTTATTTTCTTTAGACGACGTCCGTCAAAACAGAATCGGTATTAATCGTTTGCTTTCTTAACTAACAAGACTGGAGAATAATAAGAGCTATGTGATGGTTCAACTACATTTAAGGCAAGCATTTCATCTAATTCTTTATTTAGTATGTTCATCATAAAAGGTGACAAAGGATATTGTCGTTCTCTGAATGGTGGAGCATCTCCAGTATCAATATTAAATACAAGTTTATCTGTGCGTCCTAGTTTATCTTCACAACTGATAGCTTCATAAGCTAATTTAATTTTTTCGATGTCTTGCAACTCACTTTCTGACAAGTTTTGACTTTCAATACCCAAAGACGTATCTTTGTCCTCTGAAGAAACAGAGAAAACAAAATTACTGACAGAACTACAAACTGTCCAAGAATTATCCTCAAAATCAATCTTAACGTTAAAGTGTCGACAAAAGTCACTGCCCAAAATTAATCCATGCGATAATGAAGGTACAACTAAGACTTTTGTAATCTTATATAAATTATCAGCACATATCGGCAAATAGATAACACCCACAACTTCATGTGGTTGTTCACTAACCGTGTACACCGGGTTATTTTTTCCAAAACTGTCAACTTCAAGTTCAAATTTTGCTATTAAGTCTAAAGATTTCTTGTCAAGCACACTGTGATTTGCACCGCTATCTAAAAGTGCAGTAACTAATGTATCAAAAATATTTATCTCAATATGAGGCCTATTATCATGAGGTAAACCAACAAATAATGGAGCTAAAGAACTATCATTAGAAACCAAATTCGATTCAACGGTACTTAAATTTGCTTTATTACCAAATTCCGATACTTTAACTTTATTATAAAAATCATAAACAAATTTCTTCCAATTGTCCCATTCAAACTGACAAAAAAATTTTCTTTTATTATTCTCGGCCTTAAAATTACAAGGAATTCGTCGACCGTTACCAAACGTCTTCGAAACTAGTTTTTTGAACAATTGCCATCACGAGTTGTTACATTGGATTTTCCACATCGGTAACAAAATTTATTTTTCGGAGCTTTACATGACGAGAAAACATGATTGGGTAATCCACAATTCCAACACACTATTTTAGAAGAGTCACTAGATTGAACTGTATTAGGATTGTTATTAGTATCTGAAGTATTAATAGAAGTTACATTATTACTCGGATTTAAATTATCTTGAAGATTTCTACTCGAATTTCTATTTTTAAAAAAACCTCGAAAACTACCACGATGATTACTAAAATTATTACGTTGACTGTTAGACGAATGATGATTGCTACTCGAATAGTCATGATGATTTCCATAAGATCTGCCACGATTCGAATTAAATTTATTGTGCTGGTTACCGTAATTGAAATTATGATTGGTATTCAGATAGCCATGCTGATTGCCACGACCTCGATTGTTTTTAAAATTGCCTCGATTATTTCCAGATAAAAAGGATGTACTTTTAAAATTATTTTTATGGTTTTGGTTTTGGTTATAACCAGACGTTGATGGTTCACAAAAATTGTCTCGATTATTTGAGTGGAAAGAAGAAACGAGAAGAGAAGAGCCATCTGTCGTTTTTGAATTTTCTATTTTTCGGCAGTTTTCTAATAAAGAAATGATTGAGTCAATGCTGACCAAAGCTAGAGGAGATTTATAAAAATCACACATATTTTTCCTTAAGTATTTTAACTTTGTGGCTTCGCAGGGTTGTCTATCTAAATGTCTAAATAATGACTCAATATTAGCAACAAAAAAATGAAAAGATTCTGTTTGTTGTTTTCTTGCTTTAATATCCTCCCAAATTAAATCATCTAAATCTTCAGGCAAAAAATCGGTTTTTAAAATTTTAACTAATGATTCCCAATTAGCAGCTCTATTAACAGCAGATTTAAACCAGTTATGCGCAGGTCCTGAAAATAACACTCCAGCACTCTCGAATAACTCTATTTTTGAAACACGACGGGACTTACAATATTCCTCAACTTTATCTAAAAATTCTGGAACGACATGATAATCTGCTTCGCCAGCAAATGACAAATTCCACTGATGAACAGGTATTGGCTTGCTCTGAGTAAAAACGATAGGGGTTGGAACAGGAAGAACGGTTTGGTTCAACGTTAGGTTTGTTATAAAATATAGTTTTTATAACTCGCCTTTAATTTAGTGGAACGTATGCACAAAACATTCAAATGAATAATCGGTCCCCGCACAGACTGATCAAAACGTACTCAAGATTCAATCACGAAAATACCCAACACCAAAATTGTTGGAAAAAAAATTCTATATAAAAGAAATATGGCTGATAAAACTTTAGGTAGGTACCATCTATATATAGTTCAATACTAGACACGTAGAATAAAAAAAAAAAGAAAAAAACAAAAATTATTAAAAATATTTTTAGGTAAAACTCTATCTAGATTTAGCCTTTTTTTGCCACTAAGAAAAACTCTCGTTTTGCTGAGCCCCTAAATAATAATTATAAATATTCAATTCAAAACAATTAAAAAAAAAATTAAAATTTACCTCCATAAATGCAAAAATTATTTTTATATCAATTTTATTAGGTTATATTTGTTCTCATTTATTTTAATTAAATAATATTTGACTTTATTTATTTTTATTTAATTATCTTAGATTTATCTTGATTTATTTTTAAGTATTTAATTTTTTAACTAGTTATGAACCAAGGTTATAAAATTTAAAAAAATTCAAAAAAATATCTTTACTTATAGGCAAAAGAAATTTAAACAAGAAATAAAAAACTCGGGCCCCGCGTTGGTCGCGTCACTTAATCTGTAACGGTTTTTTTGTTACAAACTAAAATGCTCTCGGTAGCTCAGTTGGGGCTGAGGTCGTGGTGTTCACCTCAAAAAACTCAACAATATTCATGTGAAATAAATTAACTTTCTTTTGCCTAAAGGGCGCCAATACAAGTTTAAAAGTAAAATAGAAAGAATGTATCGAGATCTTAGTGAACCCTGTATTATTCACTAAGTATTAATAAAGATGGTGAATGTTTGAGTAAAACGCAAAAGGTTTAAAAAAATAGTCTCTATTTTTTTTATCAGCAAACGACTTGCAAGAAGGAAATTTACAAAAAAAATAAATATATAAGGATCTTTTAACCTAAATACTTAATTATATAGCTATCGATTAAAAATATTATTTTATATCCTTATTTCTTATCACAGAATGTTCGTTACTATTTATTTTTATTATCTCAAGAATGTAATTTAATTTCTATTTATAAAGAGTTGGTTTTTTCTTTCAATAAAAGAATTTATCTTATTATTTTATGTTAATAAAAAGTAAGAAAATACACGGACGATAAAATCAAGCCACAACAAAAAAATTATCGAAGTACCTAAATAAAAAGTATGTACCTATTTGGCTAAAAACTAAAAAAATATAATATATTTTTGGGACCTAAGAAAAATTAATACCTTGGGAGGGTAAATGCGCATCTACTCAACAGGGGTGCATTGTGCCAGATCTTAACAAGGGCAATAAATAGGTTTACCAAAAATATTAACAAATAATGACCAGCGCTATAAAAAGGAAATATATTATAGTTAAATAAAATGGTTAGTGAAAACAAGTATTAAATCTTATCTGCCAAATTCCACGCTGGAGGTTGAGTCATCAAAAGATTTGAGTAGGTAGTGTGGTCGGTACTTCAACAAAACAGATTTCAAAACGGGACAGCAAAACAAAAAAAAAAGCAGTTACATCGGCTAGTACAACATGGCTTTTACTTCACTAAACAATTACGGGCTTCTGCTCAAAGTATGTGTGATGTACGGGCTTCAAAACATATATGGATCCCCGAAAACGAGCTCCATAAAATGGCCTAAAAAGGTCATTGTTGTCTTAGAAGTGCGTTTAAGTTTAATCAATTTTCAGAATAGTATTTTATGTTTCTGAAGTTTAATCAATTTTCAGAATAGTATTTTATGTTTCTATAGTTGTGTTGTTGTTGTTTTCAGCAAAAAGTCTAATCAAAAAATTGTCCACCTTTTTAATCACACCAGCATTTTTCACGAAACTAACTCTTTTACAAAACACTGTACAATTTCTGTAAGTTTTACAACATTTTGAGTAGCAGTAATGCTTGGTCAAAATAAGTTTTTAAAATATTTTATTAGCACATATTATAACGGTGTTAAAATGCTCTCTGAAACACGCAATAATCTGCGATAAACCGAGTATACTCTATAGCAAAAACTAAGGTAGTTCGGTTACCATATAGAAGGTTTGGTTTGGTTTGGTTTGGTTTGGTTTGGTTTGGTTTGGTTTGGTTTGGTTTGGTTTAGTTTGGTTTGGTTTGGTTTGGTTTGCTTTGCGGCTCGGCTCGGCTCGGCTCGGCTCGGCTCGGCTCGGCTCGGCTCGGCTCGGCTCGGCTCGGCTCGGCTCGGCTCGGCTCGGCTCGGCTCGGCTCGGCTCGGCTCGGCTCGGCTCGGCTCGGCTCGGCTCGGCTCGGCTCGGCTCGGCTCGGCTCGGCTCGGCTCGGCTCGGCTCGGCTCGGCTCGGCTCGGCTCGGCTCGGCTCGGCTCGGCTCGGCTCGGCTCGGCTCGGCTCGGCTCGGCTCGGCTCGGCTCGGCACGGCTCGGCTCGGCTCGGCTCGGCTCGGCTCGGCTCGGCTCGGCTCGGCTCGGCTCGGCTCGGCTCGGCTCGGCTCGGCTCGGCTCGGCTCGGCTCGGCTCGGCTCGGCTCGGCTCGGCTCGGCTCGGCTCGGCTCGGCTCGGCTCGGCTCGGCTCGGCTCGGCTCGGCTCGGCTCGGCTCGGCTCGGCTCGGCTCGGCTCGGCTCGGCTCGGCTCGGCTCGGCTCGGCTCGGCTCGGCTCGGCTCGGCTCGGCTCGGCTCGGCTCGGCTCGGCTCGGCTCGGCTCGGCTCGGCTCGGCTCGGCTCGGCACGGCTCGGCTCGGCTCGGCTCGGCTCGGCTCGGCTCGGCTCGGCTCGGCTCGGCTCGGCTCGGCTCGGCTCGGCTCGGCTCGGCTCGGCTCGGCTCGGCTCGGCTCGGCTCGGCTCGGCTCGGCTCGGCTCGGCTCGGCTCGGCTCGGCTCGGCTCGGCTCGGCTCGGCTCGGCTCGGCTCGGCTCGGCTCGGCTCGGCTCGGCTCGGCTCGGCTCGGCTCGGCTCGGCTCGGCTCGGCTCGGCTCGGTCGGCTCGGCTCGGCTCGGCTCGGCTCGGCTCGGCTCGGCTCGGCTCGGCTCGGCTCGGCTCGGCTCGGCTCGGCTCGGCTCGGCTCGGCTCGGCTCGGCTCGGCTCGGCTCGGCTCGGCTCGGCTCGGCTCGGCTCGGCTCGGCTCGGCTCGGCTCGGCTCGGCTCGGCTCGGCTCGGCTCGGGCCGGTTCGGTTCGGTTCGGTTCGGTTCGGTTCGGTTCGGTTCGGTTCGGTTCGGTTCGGTTCGGTTCGGTTCGGTTCGGTTCGGTTCGGTTCGGTTCGGTTCGGTTCGGTTCGGTTCGGTTCGGTTCGGTTCGGTTCGGTTCGGTTCGGTTCGGTTCGGTTCGGTTCGGTTCGGTTCGGTTCGGTTCGGTTCGGTTCGGTTCGGTTCGGTTCGGTTCGGTTCGGTTCGGTTCGGTTCGGTTCGGTTCGGTTCGGTTCGGTTCGGTTCGGTTCGGTTCGGTTCGGTTCGGTTCGGTTCGGTTCGGTTCGGTTCGGTTCGGTTCGGTTCGGTTCGGTTCGGTTCGGTTCGGTTCGGTTCGGTTCGGTTCGGTTCGGTTCGGTTCGGTTCGGTTCGGTTCGGTTCGGTTCGGTTCGGTTCGGTTCGGTTCGGTTCGGTTCGGTTCGGTTCGGTTCGGTTCGGTTCGGTTCGGTTCGGTTCGGTTCGGTTCGGTTCGGTTCGGTTCGGTTCGGTTCGGTTCGGTTCGGTTCGGTTCGGTTCGGTTCGGTTCGGTTTGGTTCGGTTCGGTTCGGTTCGGTTCGGTTCGGTTCGGTTCGGTTCTGTTTGGTTCAGTTCGGTTTAGTTGGATTCGGTTTGGCTCAGTTAAGTTCGGTTCGATTTGTTCTTAGGTTTATTGTGACTGTGAAAGTAATTCAGTTCGGCTCGGTTCGATTCGGTTCGGTTTGACTTATTCTTAGGTTCATTAACAAACCTTACCTAAACCCGACCCGACCCGAACCAAACCAAACCAAACTGCTGAATTACTGTTTTTGTGGTTTACTTTATGTAAGTTCAGGCTAGGCTGTTTAGAATGTTCGGCTCTGCTGAATTTTATATCATCTTTATTATAAATAACAAATTATATAGCTTTCTGCATCACTTTTTCCATTATAAATACTCATTAGACGATTTTGGACGATTTTACAGAGTTAAAAATGAGCCAGATGTCAGGTAGAACGTTAGATTTAAAAAATATGGTGTACTCATATTTCTATGCGTAAATACATTTCTAAAAACACTATTACTTTTTTTCGTCCCTTGCCAGACAGTTGGTCACCTTATTTTTCGCTAAATGACCATTTGGTTCAAACTCAGTCGATTGTGAGCCACCCGTCTCTATCTCGACATCACAAACGTCAAATAACCTCTTTTTATAGCAATTTGTATGAAATTTTACTAATTTTGAAATTTCAAAAAAAAATCCGAAAAATCCGCTTTTTTTTTCTTCAAAACGGCATAAAAAGACCTAAACGTATTATTTAAAAAAAAAACACGCATTTTGCAGCATCGAGGTATATCGTAGTAGACCCCAACGCTCTGTTAACTGTCAAAAAACTGTCAATAGCACTAATGAATTTTGACTTAATTCTAATCAGCTCGTTACAGTAGCTGCGTTCGGTATTTACGTCGGATTAACCTTTTTGATCGAAATCGTTCATCAATTCCATCTAGATCTAAGGGAGGTAGATCTGAATCGTTCGGTAATTCTGCTCAGACTAGTCGGACATAAAAATCGTTGCTCCGTTCATTTTGATCGACGAAACAGATTAATCTGAGATTGTGACTAATGTTGTGTATTTGTTTTGTTTATAAAAATAATTTTTTTATGGAAAAAGATTGAAATCGAACTATTTGATGTTGAAGACAACAAATTATATAAATTTCCGACATCACAGGAAAATTTTGTTAAAATTATAGCTGGGCGTGAGTTGCAATATAATTTATAAAAATTTGATCGATTTGATCTGGATCGTTCGTTAATTCCAATTTACTCAGACTAATCTGTAATCACGTGACCAAAAATCCGTCACGTCTGAGATGCAAATACCGAACGCAGATTGTATCAAACACTATTTTAGCTGAACAACAACAACAACAAAATCGGTTTAGCGGTTTAGGAGCTATCGTATTACGGACAGATACATACACAAACACATACACACACAGATAGATATCACGACGATATTTCTAGGATAGGTCAAAACACTCCCAAACGACACATTTTTGGCGTTATCTCAAAAAAAAGTTTTCCTGGAAAACAATATTGGTGCGGCAGAAAGGTAAAAATTTGAGTAAGTGACTGCATTAGAGGTTATCCCCCCAAAACCTATTCATGAGTGTGACACTGTAAAGGAGTTAAAAGAAAGACAACAAGCGCACAGTTGCGGTATACGTGACGTGACATGAGCTAGCGCCTAGACTACATATGAAAAAACATCTTACCTCAATATTGGCAATACCTCCAGGCCTTGGTGCAGTCTGCAAAATTTCTGGGTGTAAATTATGTAGAAAAAATTGCTGCGACATTTTGGCGTTATTTTTTTGAATTTTTAAATTATAACTTTATAATTTTGATACCTTATCTAAAAAAATAATAAACTAAAATTGCTAAGCTTCATATTTGACTTTGTCAATTTCCATAAAAAATATTATTTTGATCACGATACATATATATACCGGGGATGACGCCTGACTGTCACTTCTCTCTTTCCGTTACCCAACGTCATGTAGAACACAAAATTGCAAAATTGTCATGCAGCTAATAGATAGTTTTTGGTCAAGCCAAAAACGGTCGACGACTAACTTAATTCGACACTTTTGACATTTGAACGTCACATGTTGTTAGCGGCTTCCGTGGAACGCCGCAAACTCACGGACGGTTAACATAGGATTTTTGACGTACGTAGAACGTGCGCGATTGTGTATTTGCGAGCTTTTATTAAATTCCGCGCCATTTGGTGGCGTTCGCTGCATATTTCACAGCAGTTTTGCAGCATTATTTGTTTATTCTGTTGCCAGGACAAACCAATAATACTCTACAAAGTGCGTACGGCTGCTCATTTGTCTGGTGACATTGGGTTGTGGATTAGGAAACTCTTCTGCTATTTGAGCGCCACCTTTTTTTGGTAATAAGTTGAAGTGAAGTTTTTAATAAATATTAAAAAACGAAATATATTTATTAATATTTACCTAACTTCAAACTTTTTATAATTTAGTACCTTGAAAGAAATACACTTTAACTGAATTCAAAACTTTGTATTATCAACAAATTAGTTATGTACATTCCTACAATTGAAAATTGTTCATAAAAAAAATCTAATCACTCTTGCTTTATCCGATACGTGGCCACATAGCGAGCGCATACAATATTAACTTTAATATTAATAACAATGAGGATATCAAAAATTATGGAGCGAAACCGCCTAATTAATTTAAAAAAAAAAAGGAAAAATATAAATATATATTTTATAAAAAAAGGAGTGATCCCACCTGAAAACTGCTACCACCATCAAGGCCTTTGTGTCCCAAAGAGGATAAGGCAGGTCAGGGCTAATCAAGGCATACTAGGGCATCTGCAGAATTAGGCAGTCATAGAGCAGGTCACTGTAGCTGAACAGGTACCGGAGGGAGAGTGAACGTCAAAGACACAAACTGTTGAGGAGGTCTCTGTTGAGGAAATCTATAAGAGGCAGGTTGTGACGACGAACACGAGGGCACTCTGATTGAGGAAGGATAGAGAGACAGCCGGACGAAAAACTCTAAATTAAAGATACATGGCCTTTAGAAAATTTGCCAATAGATAGAAGAAATAATAGCTTGACATAAAATGCAGATAATTAATTAACAGAAAAATATATTACTCACCCTTTGTTTGGGGCAGCCAGAAATTCATCTATGAATTTCTCACTCAAAACTGACAATCGAGTCACAAAAGAAATGTCTGCACATAGTGCACACAGCAGCGAATCATTCGCTGTAAATATTTTAAGATTTTTTAACTATTTTTAAGCCATAAATTAATTTATAAAAAATGAACGGCTAAAATTTATAAACTTATTCCAAAATTTTGAAGGCAAAGAATGAAAAGACAGTGCTGTCACTGGAAGTATGCCCACAGAATAGTCTCGGGTATGGTCAAATCAAAACGAGCTTTTTCGAGAGACAAGAGGGACTGTTCACCGACAGTGATCTAAAAAGTAGTCAGTGAGAAAAATTTACTATTAACTAGAAGGGAATACGAATAAAAATAGCAGGAATGATATATTGGATTCTTCTATTGAAAATCGAAGAGCGATTTCCATTTATTTTAGCAAGAAAACATATGACCGGACACAAAGGTTGGTGGGTGCAAACAGGCATTAACAGTCTACTGCAAGCAGGCGTTAAAATATGTGCAACCGGCAGCTAATTCCTTGGTAAGTCAATTGATGCTGACCGAACGGGAATTTGCTGACGAGTTGCAATTTGAAATCAAAACAAAACAAAAGGTTCATAACCTCAGAAAAATAAAATAAATATTCTTTTATTTTTAAATAACTATCCTAAGTTTTGGAGCATTTTTCTTATGTAAGTACTAAAGGAAAATAAAAATGCTACACTACCTCTCTTCGAGGAAAAATAAAAAAATAAATAAATTATTTTTTTTATTAAAAAAAAAACTTTATACAATAGATAAGGTTAATTTGTACTATGATATCTGCGCCTATCATACGTCCTTTCGGAGACAAAATTGGGGAAAGTCACTATTTGTAAAAGTCGGTAGGGTCTAGGGTACTGCAAATAAAACCAACTAGTTAGTAAAGGTACTAAAATTTTAAATTTAGGTAAACGATGTGTCTAAGGAGTACTTAACCTTTTCAAATGCTCAAGCATTAACAAAGTAACTGTAAACCTAAAACTAAACATGTAACACAAAAAAAAACAAGAAGGAAAGTAAAAGATAGGAAAGAGCTAGGTGGTGGGCCCCAATACCACATAGGATCCAGAAGAAGGAAGGTTATAGGCGGGCGAAGAGGATCAACTCCGCTGGCAACGCCTATGCCGCATAAGCAAGCGAGGTATTCTGTTAGGAAAATCATCCGAAGTACTATGTACAAAAGAGTGCTCGCATCTGAGAGTCTGTTGGGTTCCAGAGGATGTCAGTCACAGCCTGTAGGCCAGATTCGAGGATGTTATTTGAATCCGGCAAAGTCGAAGTTGCAAAATTCCAGAAAATTTTGGAAAGTTCTCGTACATCAACTCTGCATTCTGCGAAAGAACAAACCATCCGGTTCCCAACGTTCTCCCAGACCGATAAAGGTTAATACAAATATAAAGGGAAATAGATTAAAAAAAACTATATATATATATAAGACAACTAATCTAAGACTAAAGGCTCAAGAATTTGCCAATAACAAAGGGTCTTATATATAAGAAAATAAGATAATACTAGGTATTCTTAAACCTCTAGAGGAAACTTAAACTAAAGGAAATTTTTACACAAGGTAACTTCATACACAATATCAATGTGTAGATAATATAATCATTTTTTACACTTTAGATTAAGGTATTTTGTAAAAAAAGGTTCTTCAAAAGATTCAACATGCGGAAGTGATCACTATTTTCTGGAGACCAAAATTCTCTTTCCTTATCAAGGCCGAAGCCTCCATCAACAAAATCTTGATGATACAGTGAATGAGGAAATTGATCACTGTCAATATAATCTACTAAGCCTAGAACATGCCTGCGTAAAAAACTTATTAAAAAAGAGACTGAACGAAAAACTTAATTCAAGTTCAGGTGAAACCCCAGATGAGGAATACGAATGTATCACATTAAGCATCCATCAAGCTGCAAAAGAAGCACTAGGATTAGTGGAAGAAACTCCTAAAAGAACAAAACCATACTGGTGGGATGCTGAGATTGAAAATGAAATAGAGGAAAAAAGGAAATTATATCACACATACTTATCCCAAAAGACAGATAGAAGCAGAGAAGAATACGAAATCGCGCAATCAAAGGTGAGAAGAATGATAAGTTATATGAAAAATCAATCATGGATGCAAAAGTGCCAGAAAATAGATTCTCACTTAGGAGGTAGGAGAAGTACCGAAAGCTGGAAAACTATAAGATCGATCAAAAAAGAAACATGCAGAGATATTATTTCACCAATACCAGGCAAATAATGGGATGAGCATTTTAAAAAACTTTAACTGAAGATAGAGCAGAATTCAAGGAAGACGAAAGAGACAACGATGGGATCTCCAGTACCCCTCACAATATCTGAAGTCAAAAACGTGTGCAAAACCTTTAAAAGCGGTAAATCTGCCGGACCCGGAAATATCCCAGCTGAACTTATTAAATATGGCACTGAAGAATTGTTTTGGAGATTACGGAATCTTTTCCAAAGATATATAAATGGAGCTGTAGTACCAACTGAGTGGAAAACCTCATATATCCACAATACACAAAAAAGGAAGGAAAGATATATGTGACAATTATAGAGGTATATCTGTAACTAGTACGCTAAGCAGAATATATGGCAAAATAATAAGAAATAAAGTGGAGAGCGAATATAAAGATATGGAGGCAGAAGGACAAGCTGGTTTCAGGGCGGGTAGATCGACTTCAGATCATCTCTTTTGTATAACCCAAGTTATTGAAAAGAAAATGGCATACGGACAAGAGCTCCATCTGCTTTACGTAGATTTGCAGAAGGCATATGATAGTATACCACTAAATCTACTTTGGAAAGCGTTGGAAAAGACAAACATAAGCGTACAACTAATTAAGGCCATCAAAGAGTTATACCGCAATAGTAAGGCAAAAGTTAAAATAAAAGCAAAACTAACCAAAGGCTTTCAAGTAAATAAAGGTCTTAAACAAGGTTGCTGTATCTCGCCTACGCTCTTCAAGATATATTTGGAACAGGTCCTTAAAGTCTGGAAGAGAAAATGCCAAAACATGGGAATTCCGTTGGATGAAACCACCACAACTTTGTTTCGCCAATGATCAGATAGTGGCGGCTCAGGATTATGACGCCTCGAATATATGACACGAAAACTAATAGAAGAGTACAATAAGTGGGGACTAGCGGTTAATATCAGACAGAGTATATGTGTATTGGTGGAACGAAACAGGATCTAATCTTAAATACTGGGCAGCGAATTCAGTCCTGTGATGAGTATAAATACTTGGGTCTAAAAATTACAGCTGACGGAACACTAGACAAAGCTATAAAAGATAGAAACGTACAAGGAAGAAAAGCAATAACTTTATTAAATGGAATAATTTGGGATCAGAGTATATCAAAACATAACAAAAAGCTTATATATAACACCATTGTTAAAAGTATTATTACATACGCTCAGAAGTATGGCCAATCAAAGATAGAACAGAAAAAATGCTTTCCGCTACGGAGATGGACTATTGGAGAAGAGCAGCAGGGAAATCAAAAAGAGAAAGAGTTACAGTGGGTGAACGTACTCTAGTGGATGATATAAGAACAAAACAACTGGTGTGGTACGGACATGTACAAAGTATGGATGATGGAAGACTACCTAAACAAATATTACAATGGAAACCAACTGGCCGAAGAAAACGAGGAAGGCCGAGGAGAAGCTGGAGAGAAGGAATAGATAGCGAAATAAGAATAAGAGGCCTAGATGATGAATTATGGGCAAACAGAAACGAGTGGAAATTGGGTATCGGAAGACGTAGAACGTTGTGAAACCGATAAATATATATATATATATATATATATATATATATATATATATATATATATATATATATATATATATGTGTAAAAAAAGGTAAATAGGCAACAAAGAGTGACTCTGTCACATATGGGTAATCTCAAACTAAAAACTTAAGGTAGGCTCTATTGCTACAGCACAGCAAGTAGGAAAGGTAAGGTAAACTATTTCTCTGATAGCAGTACGGCAATTTAATAGAATAATATTTTTGGTATTTTACTCCATACAATATAAGGTAGAGATAATAAGTAATTAAGGTAGAACTATAAGATAAGTACTTGTAGAATTATTAGATAAATAGTTAAGATATAATAGGTAACAAAACTATTCTTCCGAATCGGCTGAAGACAAATCATCATCATAATCGTGACATACCTTCAAATCTTTTATATGCCAACCACCGGCATTGGTATTCTCTGGATTCTTTATTTGATAAGCCAGAGGAGAAAGTTTTTTGTGAACACTAGATAAGTTATATCTTGGAGCTAATTTAGCTGAAAACTTATCTACAGCATTAGATATGACTTCATAACGTCTCCACACTCTATCACCAACTTTAAATTGAATATCACGCTTCCTTAGATTATAAGCTTTAGCGTTTCTTTCATGAGAGATATGAAGTTTTTGTTTAACTTCTATTAATATTTCCTTAAGTTCTTCAAAAGATTCAGCATAGGTATTTTTATCTCCTGGAGAGATTTCAATAGTAGGATCATTAGGAATATTACCAAAGTAATTTCCACAAAGAGGTACATGATGTCCAAAATCTAAGAAGGTTGGAGAATAACAGTAACTTGATGTCTAGCCGTATTATAGGCCTGTCGAACTGCTGGTATGTGTAAACATCTTAAAGTATTTCCTATAGTCTGATTATTTCTTTCAACAGGATTTACTTGAGGAGAGTAAACAGCAGTATACCAGAGTTTAACCTGATATTTCTTACAGACATTTTTAAAGACATTACCGGCCAGATTAGAGCCGTTATCGCAAATTAAAATTTGGGGAACTCCAAATATAAGAAAAACATCTTCTTCAAGAATTTTGGTAATATTAGAAGCTTTAGCTGACCTCAGAGGAAAAATTAAAAGATATTTAGTGAAGAAGTCACTAATAACTAAAATCCAAACGAAACCTCTTTTCGAGCGTGGTACTGGACCTATTAGATCTACACAAATTAATTGGAAAGGAAACTTAATAATTTTTTCTCTGCCCATAAGACCCATTTGAGCAGTATTACTAATCTTATTTGAACCACATATCAGGCATTTTCTGACATATTTGAGGACATCTCTCCTCATCTGTGGCCAATAATAATATCCTTGGACACGATGGATAGTCTTAAAAAAACCAAAGTGACCAGAAGTAGGATTGTCATGACAAGAAGAAATCACCTCTTGCCTTTGGGGTTTAGGGACTAATATTTTCCATTCACGAAAATTATAGACCAAAGGTAATTGTGAAGGAACGAACTTATAAACTTTATTATCTTCAACTTTCCATTGTGGATAGTTTTCAGGAGATTTTAAGATGTTTTCGCGCATCGAAAGGTACCAATTATCTAAAGCTTGAAAATCTACATCAATGATAGATACTTGAGGAAAAACTCGAGAGGGAGAAGGTAAGTTTAGTTGACATTAGATGATGTCAGAGGTAAAATGGATGGATCTTCTACATCCAAATTGTTAGTTTCAGCATGAGGTATACGACTGAGTGCATCAGGTACAACATTATGAGCTCCTTTTCTGTAGACCAAATCAAAAGAAAATTGTCGTAAACGTATGGACCATCTTGCAAGACGACCAGAAGGATTTTTGAGTGAATTGAGCCAAAGTAGAGAATAATGATCAGTTATCACGGTAAATTTAGTTCCTTCTACATAGCAACGAAAATGTTCTAAAGAGAAAATTAGACTCAAAAGTTCGCGTTCTGTGACACTATAGTTTCGCTCAGTTCTAGACAAACCACGAGATGCATAGGCAATGACCTTTTCTTCGCCGTCCGAAACTTGGGTGAGTACACCGCCAAGGCCGCGATCACTGGCATCATATTGGATTGTAAAAGGCTGATTAAAATCAGGCTGTGACAAGATAGGTGCAGAAACTAATAATTCTTTAATTTTTATAAAGGCAGATTCGGACTCATCAGACCATGAAATAGGTTGTTTTTTGTGCTTTCTTCTTTCAGCAGGTCATTAAGAGGACTAACTAAGGCAGAGAAATCTTTAATGAAGCGCCTGCACCAACTACACATGGCTACAAATCTTTTTACTTCGGTAGTGTTATTTGGTCGGGGATAATTCACCATAGCCTCCACTTTTGAAGGGTCGGTCGCTAAAGAATTTTTTTGTACTAAAAAACCACAATATACCAAAGATCTTTTAAAGTATTCACATTTCTCAAAATTTACTGTAAGATGTGCCTCTTTTAATTTATCTCGGACACGATGTAAGAGTCGAATATGCTCGGAAGAGGTGCTTGAAATTACTATAATATCGTCAAGATAGCAAAAGATATTTGGATCATACTTCGGACCAAAGATTGAAACAACTAATTTTTGTTGCGTCTGCGCAGAGTTACAAAGGCCAAATAGAACCACTTTAAATTGAAAATGACCTCGTCCGAGAACAGTAAAAGCAGTTTTTTTTGCTTCCCTCATCTAGAGGAATTTGCCAAAAAGCTTTACGCAAATCTATTGAAGATTTGTATGAAGCACCTCGAAGATTATAAAGAATTCTATCAATGCGTTGAAGCGGAAAGCGATCTTTATGAAGGCATTCGTTCAAATGACGCCCGTCGAAACAAAAGCGATGTTCATTGTTCTTCTTCTTTACCAAAAGAACAGGAGATGACCAAGGACTCTGTGATTCTTCAATCACATCTAGTTCCAACATAGAATCTAACTCATCATTAAGAATTTTTTGCATATACGGAGACATAAAGTAAGGTCGCTTACGAAAAGGCTTGGCATCGCCAGTATCTAATGTCAATTTAATCTTATCTATTCTACCAATACCATTAGAACTGTCAATTTCCTTAAAAGATTCAATAACTGATAACGCTAATTTTTTATCAGAGGGAGGTAAGTCATCAATAAAAAAACAGTAGCTAGTCGAGGACAACAGAGGAATGATTTGAGAAAAGGCAGAAAAAATAGTAGGAATAGGTATGTTATCTGATTTAATAAACCAACTATTATTAGAAAAATTCATAACTATGTAAAACTTCTGGGCAAAGTCAATACCAAAAGTAAAACTATGAGTGATAGAAGGTACAACAAAAGCTTTAATAATTTTACAAACATCATTGATGCAAACAGGTAAGTCCACTATCCCTTGATCTTCAGTATAGGAACCATCAGCAGTACTGATGTTTTGTCCAAGGCAGGGAGAAATTTTAAAGTTAAATTGTTTCAGGAGTTGTAAGCCGTCACCCCCTATTACAGAAGAGTTTGCTCCAAAATCAATTAGAGCAGAAATATCATGGTCAAATATTTTGACAGAGATATAAGGCCTATTATCAAAGAACTGTAGTAATTCTTGTTTTCCAGGACTGGGCTGTACATAAAAATGTTTAATAAAATTTTTAATAAAAGATAACCAGCTTTTCCAGTCTTCATTATTTCTAGAATAAATGGGCTTTGTGATCTTGTTAGAAATGCGGTGTAAACCTCGACCACAGTAAGATACACCTTTATTTAGTTTTTTGCACAATTGGGACAGTTGGTCACCTTAAAACCAGATTCACCACAACGAAAACAGAAGGTTGTCCTAGCTTTAGTAGAGGAGTTATAAGTGTGACCAGGTTCTTTACAATTATAGCACACAGCTTTAGATCTTTGACTAGAACCATTAGATTGTCTAAAAGTAGGGTTAGAATCCGACTGAACATTCCCAGAGGTAGGAGATACATTATTACTGTTAGATGTCCTAGAGGTAGGAGTAGAAGACCGTCTGGGTATTATTACTAAAATAAGAAGTGTGGTTTGATCTATTATTAGGCTTGGGCCTAGAATTAAAATTATTTTGTCGAAAGCTGGGTCAGTAGAATTAAAGTTAGTTGAACGAAAATTAAAATTACTAAAAATAGGGGAAATCTGCACATCAGGTTTTCTTTGAAGTAGGTAAGAAGTTTCTTTAAGTTTGCGGCTTAAGTTAATTAAATGTTCCACTGTGGGTATATCCTCAAGAGCTAATTTAGCGATATGCTCAGGTAACAAATTTTTCCTAAGATATTTGACTTTTGTTACTTCGGCCGGTTTTGAAGTTAAGCGACTAAATAGGTTTTCCATACAGGCAACATACATAATTATTGATTCATTCTTTTTTGTCTCCGATATTTTATTTCATCCCAAATATCATCATCCGGACAAGGTGGCAAGAAATCTTTTCTCAACTAAAGAGTCCCAATCGGTAACTGAATTTTTAATGCTTCGGTACCAAGAAAAAGCATCTCCGACAAAAAGTTCACAACTTGACTCAAATAATTCTTGTTTAGAAACTTTGCGCGCTAAAGCCAGTTCAGTAATTCTTTCGAGAAAATAAAACAATCTCTTTGATCCCCATTAAATTTAATCCCCCATTCTGACAGTGGAATGCGATAGGAACATGTAGCAGCAGGTGCTGTAACATTAATGACTGGTGCCAAACTTGAAGAAAGTTGAGAAGTAGGGTTAGGAGAGGTAGATAGACCTTGGGTTACTTTATCAAATAATTCAGACTCATACTGCAAAGCATTGGCATAAGCTTCGTCCTTGAAGGTAAGATAGATCGATAGATACAAAGAGTCATACTTTGTATCTATCGATCTATCGCTCTTCTACAGGTATTATCACGGAAAATGCTCTGAAGAGTTGGCACGTATGATCCCCCCGGGAGTAGCACCTACTAGGCGAACACGTCAAACAGACGGTAACCATCAATTTATTGTCAAAATAGAGGCACCAAGAACCTCATTATATCAGAATTCATATCTCTGGAGAACAGCATCGCTGTGGAATAAACTCCCTGCGACAGTTTTCCCTGGAGGTTACAACCTGAACCGTTTCAAAACCAACACACACCGACATTTCCGCGCACTTGCCGCTTCTCGAGCAAGATAGGAATCTCCTTGCGAGCGCGCATACCCGTAAAAAAAAAATCAGTTTTCAGGTATGGCAAGCCTCCTAACACGATACTGAACATGAGTTAGTCTGGACTTGCAACGTAAAAAAAGATAGTCATTGTCTGACCCTTCAAATTCAGAAATATTTAATTTAAGATCGTTCAAAGTTCGTTCAATTTCAATTTTTTCTTTATCAAAATCAAAAGTATATTGAGAAAGTTCTACCAATGAGGTTTTTGAAGCTCGTTCCTTAGCCAGCAAGCGACTAAGAATTTTTCTCTTGTCATTTACATTACGAGTGCTCCTGACTTCTCGGATTGCCAATTCATAATTTAATTCATCAATAAGTAAGTGACTTACTGTAAAATTGATAGCAGCAAAAGTAATTTTTAGTTTATAGATGCAGAAACAAAATTAAAAAACTTAAAAAAAAAAAATTAAAAATTAAATTTTTATCAAAAAAAAATTAAAAAATTACTAGGGGGTATCAAATATGCAAGGGCTTTGAGTTATTTGAAAAACAAATTGGATATATTGTAAAAAAAATTATTTTTTTAAAGTGGCAACACTGAAAAAAAAATTCACCCAAGTTGTAACAGCAAGTAGGTAATAAACAAAATTAAATTTGCAAAAACAAAAAACTTTGGGTACACACTAGTGTTTGGTATATCTGGTGATCAAATATTTAAGGGAATACCTGTGGGTAATTGTGTAACAAAAACAAAAAAATTAAAAAAATTAATGAGCAAAAAATTTTTTTTGTAAAGACCCCAATAAAATTTTTGTGTAAGGACCCTGTCAAAAAATGTGTAAGAACCCTTACCTTATACCATAGTCAGCAATCTAGATTTTCTCATAAAGAACAATACAAGTAGACCCCTTGTATAAATAATCAGGTAGGTAGGAACCTGTATGTAACTTAGTAAGTACCTACTAATAAATTTAGCGAAAGGAGGTATTTCAATATTTACTCATTTAAAAAAAAATTGTCTTAAATGGGCATGTATGTAAAATAAAAAATGATCCTATCCAGCAGTATTGTTTTCCCGAGTTTTCTTTAAAACAAAACAAAAGGTTAGGTAAGCAATAAAAGGACATACGCACCACTCAAGTTACACCTAAAGAGAGGTAGGTAGTTATTTCCTAAAAAAAAATGCTCCTCAGAAAAAATATTCACCAAATGAGTGCAACTGTTTGGTAGGTCTTTAGGTATATTTGTGTTGCACCTTTGGCTGAACGGCCAAATAATAAATAAAAAGGTAGAAAACAGCTATTTTGGTTAAAAACCAAACTGTGTGCCAATAGTGCACTGATAAAATACAAGCCAGATATTTTTAACTTAAATTGTGGATATTTTTGAATAAATATTAATATCATATTAATACCTGTGTATTACTAAAAAAATTAATAACCTACTGAGATTTCATGTTGACTATTGCCGGGGAAATATTTCTTTATGTATTTGTACTTCCTTTCAAGGTATTCAGGTAGAGACAAAAATTAAGAAAAGGTATGAAAAGATAAAGCAGAAAAATCTCGAGCCCTCACGTTATGGTGCCATTTAATTGGGCAGCATTATTTGTTTATTCTGTTGCCAGGACAAACCAATAATACTTTACAAAGTGCGTACGGCTGCTCATTTGTCTGGTGACATTGGGTTGTGGATGGACCTTTTTTTGGTAATAAGTTGAAGTGAAGTTTTTAATAAATATTAAAAAGGGAAATATATTTATTAATAATTACCAAGTGTTGTTTTAAGATAACTTCAACCTTTTTATAATTTAGTACCTTGAAAGAAATACATTTTAACTGAATTCAAAACTTTGTATTATCAACAAATACATTCCTACAATTGAAAATTGTTCATAAAAAAAAATCTAATCACTCCTGCTTTATCCGATACGTGGCCACATAGCGAGCGCATACAATACTAACTTTAATATTAATAACTATGGGGATATCAAAAATTATGGAGCGAAACCGCCTAATTAATTAAAAAAAAAAGGAAAAATATAAATATATATTTTATAAAAAAAGGAGCGATCCCACCTGAAAACTGCTACCACCATCAAAGCCTTTGTGTCCCAAAGAGGATAAGGCAGGCCAGGGCTCCGCAAGGCATACTAGGACATCTGCAGAATTAGGCAGCCATAGAGCAGGTCACTGTAGCTGAACAGGTACCGGAGGGAGAGTGAACGTCAAAGACACAAACTGTTGAGGAGGTCTCTGTTGAGAAGATCTATAAGAGGCAGGTTGTGACGACGTCCACGAGGGCACTCTGATTTAGGAAGGGTAGAGAGAGAGCCGGACGAAAAACCCTAAATTAAAGATACATGGCCTTTGGAAAATTTGCCAATAGATAGAAGAAATAATAGCTTGACATGAAATGCAGATAATTAATTAATTGACAGAAAAATATATTACTCACCCTTTGTTTGGGGCAGCCAGAAATTCATCCATGAATTTCTCACTCAAAACTATCAATCGAGTCACAAAAGAAATATCTGCACATAGTGCACACAACAGCGAATCATTCGCTGTAAATATTTTAAGTTTTTTTTAACTATTTTTAAGCCATAAATTAATTTATGAATAATGAACGGCTAAAATTTATAACCTTATTCCATTGAAAATTTTGATGGCAAAGAATGTAAAGACAGTGCGGTCACTGGAAGTATGCCTACAGAATAGTCTCGGTTATGGTCAAATCAAAACGAGCTTTTTCGAGAGACAAGAGGGACTGTTCACCGACAGTGATCTAAAAAGTAGTCAGAAAAATTTACTATTAACTAGAAGGGAATACAAATAAAAATATCAGGAATCATATATTGGATTCTTCTATTGAAAATCGAAGAGCGATTTCCATTAATTCTAGCAAGAAAACATATGACCGGACACAAAGGTTGGTGGGCATTAACAGTCTAGTGCAAGCAGGCGTTAAAATATGTGCAACCGACAGCTAATTCCTTGGTAAGTCAATTGATGCTGACCGAACGGGAATTTGCTGACGAGTTGAAATTTGAAATCAAAACAAAACAAAAGGTTCATAAACTCAACAAAATAAAATAAATATTCTTTTATTTTTAAATAACTATCCTAAGTTTTGGAGCATTTTTCTTGTGTAAGTACTAAAGGGAAATAAAAATGCTACAGTGTTGAGCGCACGGTTGTGGAACCAGGGACAGACGGAAGAAGATTCAGCAATCTCTGTCGAAACCTATTTATTTTACATAGAGGAAAAGGTGGTAGGAGGTAATAGGAATTTTTTTTTGCCATCCTTGCAGTTTGTCTTTGTCATTTGAGATATCTGTAAAAAAACTTTTAACTATAATATTAATAAAGTTTTAGCACTTTTGTTTTTATTTAAAGATATTTTTCACAAGCAAACCATTTCAAATAATATATTAAAATGATATAAAGAGTAGAGTAGAGTAGAGTTTATTTGACAATTTTTTGTACAATATTTACAATTATAGCAAGTCAGAAAGTTAAAAAAAATACACAACAAAAAAGTAAAATAAGTGAAAAAAAAATTATCTAAAAATTAACTATAGTAAAATAGTAAGGGTAAATACATAATATTTTAACACTAATAATAATTTGTATAAACAATCAAAACTTTACAAAAAAAAATTCACAAACACTGAACAGAATATATAAGTAGGTATAAAAAAAATCTTTCATGTTTTAAGAAAAAGAATAACTAAAGTGCGCTGTTTGTAGGTTTTTTTAGTCTAAACAAAAAGATAATCCAATATTCTTGGACAGTATAAAAACAATGATCAAGTATTGTTTTTTATTGCTGTTTTATATTTTTTCGTATTCTGGTGATTTGTTATACAATTTATAAGTTAACCAATTTTTACTTGATTTTGTTGACTCGTGGAGTGGTAAATCTAATTTTTTGTGATGAATTTCTATGAGGGTAAAATATATGTACAGGCATGGGCATTAATTTATATTCTTGAAATACAGGTCTACAATAGGCGCGATAGTTTGCACCATATATAATTCTAATCACATTTTTTTGTAATTTAAAAACCGGGAATACGGCAGTACTACGAACCCCATAGGGATATTGCATATCAAATTCTTGAATGAAACAGTGCAAAATAACAAGTTTTCAAAACATCAAAGCTAACAAAAGAACGAAGCCTTCTTATCAAAAATGTTACACTTGATAGAGAACAACTCAGATTGTACCCACGAAAGTTTGTCATCTATAGTTATTCTCAAAAGTGTCACAAAGTGGTCCTCAGCTAATTTTGAATTTTCAGGTATTTTTAGAATTTGCGTTTTGTCCTTGTTTAATAACAGATTATTAGCGGTAAACCATTTTTCTGCTTGATTCAAACCAGATTTTGAGCTATCAAGTAAACCGTCAATATTGGGGCTGTAAGTTGTAAATGTAGTGTCGTCGGCAAACTGGCACTTTTAATCCTAATCATGTGATAGCTTAAATTATTTACATAGGTGACAAATAAAAAAGGGCCCAATATTGACCCTTGAGGAACGTCGTGCTTTAAGTTTCTTTTTTCAGAAAGTTGATTGTCAAAATATACCGACTGAGACCTGTCCTTGAGGTAACTTTTTAAGAGTTTCAATGGTAGACCTCTTATGCCGTATGCCTCTCAATTTCAATTTTTCAATTTAATTCCAATTTATTTCCAGGAATTACAAATTACAGTGTAGATATAACACATTATAAGAGTTACGCTCCCAGAACAAATCACATTCCTAAAGACAAAAACGTCGCGCTAGGATTTTGTGTTCTGCCATACAAGCATATCAAATACAACACACTACACCCATTAAGTAGAACATTAAAAAAAAAACAATATTACCTATATAAACTAAACCTAAAAGTAGAACCAAGATTACAAATTTAATACATTATTAATTTCTTTGCGAGATTTCTCTAAAAGCAAAATTTTTACATATTTTTAAAATTTTTTGAAAGATATTTGATTTTCGATAAAAGATTTCTTAAGTTCTAATGGAAAGTGGTTGAAAACTTTTGGAAGGAGATAAATATGATGTCTTTGGCCAATATTTTTAAGAGCTCTATTTTCCTTTATTTTGTATTGAGAAACATATCTAGTATTTTGAGTATGGTTTTGGATATTTAATAGATTTTTGTTCTTAAAGCAGTACAAGCTAATCTGGTAGTAAAACATTTGCCTAGTATCAAATACTTTTGACTCTTTGTATATTAAGTTTGATGGGTACCGATAGTTTTTTGAGTACATTATTTTTAAAATTCCCTTTTGGACAGTATTTAGTTTTTTATATGTGCATCATATACTCCACCTCATGCTAGGACTCCATATTGAATTCTGCTTTCGACCAAAGAATAATATAACATTTTTAGTTGTTTAATGTCCAATATTTTTATCAGATATATAATTCTAAAAAGCATTACTCGGATTGTATTTGCAACTTTTTTAGTGTGGATGTTCCACTTTAAATGAGGATCGAAGCACTCCTAAGTATTTAATTGTGTTCGTAGATTTTAAATTTATGTTATTAACGTTAAGAGTATCAAAGGTTGGCAAGCCTCTGCTATTACAAGAAAAGGGCATGAATAAGTTTTTTTTATAGTTTATTGCTAAAAGTTTTTGATCGAATATTTTGAAAAGTTCTTTGAGATTTCTTTCTGCTAAAGTTTTTAATTGATCCAACGTATCTGCTACAAAGAATATAACTGTGTCATCGCAGAAACTCAACACGTCACCTTCTAATGGTTGTTCAAGAATACTATTAATATAGAGGATAAAAAGAGTTGGGCCAATCACTGTTCCCTGAGGAACACCAAAAAGGACTTCCTCCTCTCCACTTAACTGACCTTTGATGCTTGTATATTGTTTTCTGTTAGTTAGATAGGATTGAAAGAGCCTCCATGATATCCCTCTTACCCCCAGATCCCGCAAAGACTCCAACAACTGAGAATGGCTCACAGTGTCGAACGCCTTCGCAAGATCAAGGAATACACAAAGTGAAGGCTTACCGCTCTCTAGTGACCCATATATTTTCGTAGTTAAAGATGCAATAGCATCTTGTGTGTTTTTTCCTTTTTGGAACCCAAACTGTTTTTTAGAAATAATCGAGTATTTTTTTAAATATTTTTGCAGTCTTTCGTTAAGAACTTTCTCATAGATCTTGGCAAAGTGAGAAATTAGGGAAATGGGCCTATAGTTTGACATACTATCTTTGTCTCCTGCTTTATGAATTGGTTTAATAGTTGCAATTTTAAACTTATTTGGCACTATGCCGTTTTTAAAGGAAGTGGGCCAAGCTATGTGTTCAACAATGTTTTTTATGGTTTCCGTTTTTACTTTATCAGCTCCTGGTGCCTTTTTATTTTTTAAGTTTTTTATTATATTTTCTATTTCAGTTTCCGTTGTTTGTTTTAAAGTAAAATTATGATTTAAAATTTTTCTCTTTTTTATGGGATTTTTTTGTGGTTTTTGTATTTGTTTAGCTAAATTCGCACCTACATTAGCAAAATATTTATTAAATGAATCAGCAATTTCTTTAGGATCTGTTAGTTTTTTGTTATTATCAGAAACTTGGTTAATTTCATTGATTTTTGATTTGCAATATATATCTTTAACTGTATTCCATAAAGTTTTGGAGCAAGTTTGATTAGCTGCTATTTTTGATTTAAAATAGTTGACTTTAGCATTTTTAAGTAATAGGTTAAGGTTCAATTGCATTGACAAGATTGGATAGAACCTTGCTTCCAGTAGTCTTGGTTTTAGATAATTTCGGGGTTTCAATTGTTTTTTGCTGTACAATTTTCTGTTTTATTTCAGACGTTATTTTGTGGTGATCTTCAGGTTTATCCTGACTTTCAAAGACTTCCTCAGATTCTTCGCTTTGCTTTGGCAACACTGTCGGTGTTGGTGGGGCGCTATTTGTTAAGCGACAGCTTTCGGACTGAGATTCAATAAACAAAATGTCGTCGACTGTTAGGATTTGTCCGTCCTTGGCATACAGTTTGTCTCCCCTGATGTAAGCTGTTTCGTCAGAGGTGTTCTTTTACTGGTGTCTACGCAGAACTTTTTGTGTTGACCTCTGATCTTCCGTTAGATCGTGTGCAATTACGATGCCAGTACCACTCAACTTGTGGCAGTTTTTAAAAACAAATGTCTTTTTTAGCGCTGACAAAAATTGAATTTTTATTGGTGAATCCGTTGAGTTTCCTAGTCTATAGAAGTTGTATCACAGATGTATTTAGATGATAAACTCTGGGGTTGATTTTCCAGATTAAATATCAGTGCACCGTTTCTTTTATTTTCCCTTTCGAGTTTCTCAATTTTTGATTTTAATTCTAAGTTTTCTTTCTCCAAAGATGTCACTTTTCCCTTCAAATTATCTAAGTTTTCGGTAACTTTCGTTTCTAATGCTTGAATGTGCTCCGTAAGCTCTGATTTAGATAAGCGTATTTCTTGAAGGATATGACTGAGCGTAATTTCAGTTTGAGACATTTTCGTGTACGGTGTCCTTTATTTGTCTTATTTAGTGATAAAAATTACTTATCACAAAAACAAAGTAGAAATCTCCGGTGAATTTAACGGTTTACAATTGCTATTTGTTGTATATTTCGTTTGTTGTGCTGTGTTTTTGTTTGGTTTTTTATACTCATATAGCGTAATTTGTGTAATAAAATGATTTGGTGAGTGCGACAATATTTAAATTATTATTTTTCACTTACAAAGTTATTTATTTCTGCAGCTCATTTACAAACCTCTCATATTTTTTAAATCCTGTGTGAACCAATGTATAAGCGGGCTGGAGAAAGAATATTTTAAGGGTGTAAGAGGGAAAATAGTTTCTCTTCGAGGTCATCAACATCAAAATCCTCATTTGTGAAAGAAGTCCAATCTTTACTTAAGGGGGCAAACTTCGTCTGAAAACTTACCATTTGACAACACTGATATCGCGTTTTTTGGCCAAATCTTTGTTCTAATAGAAATAGAAAACGAGAAAGCGGAACGCGTCGAATTTTTGAGGGGTAGTTTTTTAAAGCATTTTTAACAAACGTATCTTAGCAGTTTTTCGCGAAATCATTTTATTCAAGAATAAAAAAACAAACATTTCAAAACAATGTTTGGCATTTCAGTAGCCTAGTTGTATTATAGAAAACTGTAGCGAAATTGTTTCGATTTTTATATTTTTTGGAAATGTACAAAAGAAAATCAAAAATCTAACAAGATACGTTTGAAGATTTTAAAAAAATCTTGCATATGAACAGAAATAATGTTTCAACTAGTTTTTTATATGAATGGGGGGTTTTTTGTACTAAGTGCTATAATTGTAATATTTTTATTTTTCAGATTTCATTGGCAGACAGAGCGCTTTCGGCATTACGCCATCATCAGTGTCCTAAAATTAAGTAACTTAAAATTAGAATATGATCGACTGTATTAATTGGAACATGTTACTTTTTTAAAATAATGTTCTCACTCACTTGAAAATGTTTGCACTAAGAAAATTGTATCTGGTCCACAGTTCAGTACATCTTAGTGTTTCTTATATCAACTATAACCACTCTGTATTAATAAAATTGACTGAATACATTGACATATCACTATAATGTTAAAATTTATGGTTTTTTTGAAAACTTAAAATACACAAATCTTAATATTAGTTAAAACAGAGATGTCATAAATTTTTTTTATTTTTTTATTAATTATTTTTTATTTTTATAGGAATTACTTCTTCTTCCCTTTCTTTTTATTGTGATTGTAAAGAAGGTTCAGGGACTTACTATAGAGTTTGTAAAAACATAAAACATAAACTATTTCTTTCGGTTGACCTGCGCCAGGAACTTTGTCTTTGGATTGGAGTGTGTTTCCTTTTTATTTACTTGTTTTTATGATAATTATGGAAAATAGGGTGGTTTTTTTATATTTTTAATGGTTCATGTTGATAGCATGACATTATTATGTCCAGACATGGGATTGTCAGTGTTAATATTTCTTAGCCTAAAATTACATATATATTAAAATTATTCAAAGAAAAAAAAGGGAAAAAAGGGGGGGGAGTTCTCCAGCCAATTGTTAAATTATATACTTTTATCTGCTTTTATTTTATTTAAGACTAAAACAGGGGGTGGGGTGGGGACTTACCTTTGGATTTAAGGCGATGTGTACAAATCGATTAGAATAAATTATTTGTGGTGTACTCGTCAGTTATTTGTTTATTAAATTCCATTGGTTTTGAGGGTTTTCTAACTTCATCAATCCAATTTCTATCTTTCAAACTTTTTTTAAAATAAATTGCGTCACTTATTTATCGATTTTACAGTTTTTGTTGTGGGTGAGGCTTTCATTTGGGGGATTGTTGTGCACCTAATAGAGTTCCAAGAATGTGATTAAAGCGTTGGTGTGTGTGTGGCTTTTTTAAAAAAGGTGTGGGTGTGTTCATTCTTGTTTGTTATTATGTTGGGGTTTATGTGTGTTAATGTAATGTGCTTGCGATGAAAGTGTGGTTCTGTTTTAGTGTGTGTTGACTGATGAAAAATTAATATGGTGTTTATTTTTATTCTATCATGGAATTTGAAATCTGAAAATTTTTGTTTGTTCTCTTTTATGCAGTGGGCGCCTCTCAACCAAAAAAAAAACAAAAAAAAAAGTCATCATGTCTTCACCGGGAACGCGACGAACTCTGCTTGGGGGGGAGGGGGGCGAAACCTCATGATGTCAAATTTCAAGCTATTTTTTATGTTTTATCATAAAATATATCGAAAATATGTAAAAAAATCTAAGGCTTTATTTTGTGAGTTTTTCGAGTTTAGACTTGACTTTGTGGTATTTAAAGTTTCAATATCACAATTATAGCACTTAGTACAGAAAAAACCCCATTCATTTCAAAGTACAGTGCATGCAATCACCCCCCTTCACTGACTAGTTTTTTATAGAAGAGATCTGTTAGGATTTATAAAAGCGTGCTCAATTTTATATTTGCTGAAGGACACCAAATCAGACAAGAGCCATCAACCTCCTAACTGAAGCGCCACCCCCATATACCAGGGGCAAGTCAATTTGATTGAGAAAATTTAACTAAGATCACGTGACCCGGATTTTCAAACTATTTTCAGATATTTTGAAAAAATTAAATGTCGTTTAATATAAGTTAATATAAATTAAATGATTATAAGTAGGTATTTAAAGACATATAATTTTTTCTATTTACAAAACGTTTTTTTAAGGGCTGGGGCTTAGCGTAACAATCAAAATCACGGGATTACGAACCAATTTATAAGATAGTTTTTGATAGTATATTGCTCAGTTAACAGAAGCTTGTGCTTAACTTAACTGAGTTGAAAATAAAGTCCTTTTCATTTATTTATTTATTTATTACATAACAAGAGAAGAAAGTGACAAATTTCACACGAGCATGAGAAAGTTACTTTCTGTCGTGTTATGGACGCTATTTTTCCTACTAACACTGTTTAATTTTGCGTAAATCAAATGAAACTGCTTTCCGCACGAAAATTTATGTGTGGATTCGGTGGTTCAGTGGTAGAATGTTTGCCTAGATAGCAAGAGATCCCGGGTTCGATCCCCGGCCGAAGCAGAAAAACTTTTTTCTTATTTTTCTTTCTTTAATTTCACTTGTTGTTTATAGTTTTAGGTCCTTGCATTATTTTCAATTTGGTATTTGATAATTATATTGGCAAATCGCCCATTTTGCGAAGGTGATCTCATGCTTTCAGACGTTGATTCTTTACGTCTAATTTGAGTTATCATACCTTTGACAGTGGGAAAGAAGAATTTAGAGATCAGTTGGATGATTTGGTCGAGTTAATACCTGAGTGTCTCTCGTTCTTGTATTGAGACACCGCGGCCCACATAGGTAGAAGTTTTCCGAAAATTTATGTGTGGCTTCGGTGGTTCAGTGGTAGAATGTTTGCCTAGATAGCAAGAGATCCCGGGTTCGATCCCCGGCCGAAGCAGAAAACTTTTTTCCTATTTTTCTTTCTTTAATTTCACTTGTTGTTTGTAGTTTTAGGTCCTTGCATTATTTGCAATTTGGTAATTGATAATTATATTGGCAAATCGCCCATTTTGCGAAGGTGATCTCATGCTTTCAGACGTTGATTCTTTACGTCTAATTTGAGTTATCATACCCTTGACAGTGGGAAAGAAGAATTTAGAGATCAGTTGGATGATTTGGTCGAGTTAATACCTGAGTGTCTCTCGTTCTTGTATTGAGACACCGCGGCCCACATAGGTAAAAGTTTTCCAAAAATTTATGTGTTGCTTCGGTGGTTCAGTGGTAGAATGTTTGCCTAGATAGCAAGAGATCCCGGGTTCGATCTCCGGCCGAAGCAGAAAACTTTTTTCTTATTTTTCTTTCTTTAATTTCACTTGTTGTTTATAAAAATAATTAAACCGAACCCAGAACGACTAGGTCTTATCGATGGCTGTACAGTGTGTCCTATTTTTGATGGTCTTGAAAGGGAAACTCAGCTATTTTGAAAGATAGAGACCTGGGGATTCCGCATTAAATTTCGAGACCTAAAAAAATAAGAAAAAAGATTTTGTTCTGCCCTTGTAGTTTTGGAGCTACGAGGGAAAATTGAAAAATCCTTATTTGTAAAAATCTGTCATATTTTTTATTAGTGCAGATATTTAAATTTTGTTAAAACTTTGCTACAGACAGTCGATCTTGCCAATAAAATGACGTCAAAATTTTGGCCCGACTAGTCTGATTCGAGATTTTAGAAAAAAAATTTATAAGTTAAGCACAGACCTGGAATTTTTTTAATTTAACGACTAGCTATAAAAAAAAAGTTTTTTTTTTTTCTGAAATCTCGAATTTGACTCGACGGGGGCAATTCTTTAAAATTTGAAATAATTTGAAACAATCTGACAAAATTTGACGATTCAAATTTTAGCCATTAATCATGGCAGCATCGTAAATTTCAGTTTTTTTGAACCTTTAAACTCGATTGCTGATAATTCAATATTTCTCCGGGATTGTTGATAAAAAATTGTATTTTTCCGGAAAACACGATGACAAAAACAATGATACGTTTTTCTTACTTCGTTAAAGTTAGATTCAAATAACACGCACATAACAGACCTATGCTAGAAATAAAATTTCAGACTTCCATTGTCTTTATTTATTTTAAAACACGACGTTTCGGTTAGTAAGTATCTCTAGCCGTTATCAAGTGTAAACTAAACAATCTAGTCTCTAGGCTACTACTTATACTACTTGGTGTGCAGTCAGGTGTGACGGCCCGCCCCCTTTTTAATCCTAAGACGCCTGTTTTTCTTAAGGAGTGGTTTCCATATGTTTGGTATGTCCGTGCTTGGTTGACTGAAAACTTCTTTATTCTGCATTATAAACGCAGCTTCAAAAAACTTTCGTTTTCGCCAATGCGATTCCTTATGTAAAACTTTAGCTTCTGACCACTGAATCCTGTGATCATTTGACCATGCATGATCTGCTAAACCGGATTTTTCAATATTCCTCAATTGGGTACTGGGTACAAACTGGGTACTGGGTACAAACTGATGATACACTTCACGAGAGAACAACGCTATCGGTGGGGGGGGGTGATGGATCTTTTGGAGCTCTGTCTCCGTAACTCTTACTTTCAAGTGAAAGATAAGTTTTACGCGCAAAATGATGGACTCCCAATGGGTTCATCTCTTTCGCCAGTGGTAGCAGACATCTATATGGAGTGGTTCGAGGACCATGCGATCAACACAGCAAGAGTCAAACCATACTATGGCTACGATACATGGATGACACATTTATTATATGGCCGGAAAATGATGACGAACTACTGAATTTTCTACACCATTTAAACGGTATTCGACCAACAATCAAGTGCACCATGGAAATTGAAAAAGATTCGGCCTTACCTTTTTTGGATGTTCTTGTTAAACGATTAGACAGAAACATTCAAACCACTGTATATAGGAAACCTACACACACGGGACAGCACCTAAATTTTAAGTCTAATCATTCTGTTGCTACAAAACAAGGAGTTATAAGAAGTTTGTATTTAAGAGCCGTAAATATTTGCAGTAATAATGAAGAATTAACCACAGAAATTAACAACATTAAAAAGGACTTACAACAGAATGGTTATTCCGAGAAATTAATAAACTCAACGATATTTAAAATTAAAAACAAACTAAATGTACCAAATTCCCAAAATAATAATCCGTTAGGTGTTATTAACATTCCATATGTTCAAGGGAGTTCAGAAAACATAAGACGAATAGCTAAACACTATAATATAAAAACAGTATTTTCTTCGGGAAATACGACAAGAAGTTTTGTAACTAAAACAAAACCAGACAATCCCTCAAATAATAAGGAATGTATTTACCAAATCCCGTGTGAGTATGGTAAATCATATGTAGTTGAAACGAAACGCCCTCTTCAGGTTAGAGTAGATAGATATAGAAAGATAGATAGATAGATAGATAGATAGATAGATAGATAGATAGATAGATAGATATTTCTTTATTCGATCTTTTGTTTAAAATTTACATTGCAGTCACAATAAAATACATAAACATTATACCCATACGGTGTGTATCCCGTCAAATTTAAAAGAAAAAAGATTACAAACATTACAATATCACAATCTAATACTAAAACGAAGTAGAAGACAAATTAAAATTAAATTACATTTACGTTACATTGCTGAGTTAAATAATCCTGAGTTAGGATATTTGTCATTTTTTTTTTAAAATTATATTATACAAACAATGGTTAAACAAAAAATCTGAAGACTATTCTGTCCTTCCAGGCCCCTCCAATGTCCTCCAGCGCCAGTGCAGAGCCATCGAGTGAACTCACCTTTTTTTTTATATTTTAGAATTTTGAAATAATAAGTTGGTTTATTGTTATTTTAGTTTCTTATTTTCCTATCCCAATGCTTTTTACATCTTGATCCAACAAAAATTCATCCAGACTGTAGTAAGCTTTCTTACTTAAAAATGCTTTGAGGTTATTTTTTAAATTCTGTGGTGGTTGTCCACGAAGTGAAGGAGAAAGAGTATTCCATACTTTTAAGAAATTGTGTTTTACATTTTTTAGGATGTATGTATAATGAGCAATGTCTGTTTTTAGGTTTCCTTTAAATCTAGTATTATAACAATGCTCTGTTTTTAGTTTATCAAAAATATCTGGGTTTTCTGCTATGAATTTGCAGCACTCAAGGATGTAGGGATTAAAAATTGTTGGAAGTTTATTATTTATATTATATATATATATATATATATATATATATATATATATATATATATATATATATAGATATTTACAACTTTCTGTAGGCTTTTTTTGAAAAATTGTTCTTAGGCATCTTTTTTGAATTAAAAGAATCCTCTCTGCCTCTTTTACGCCCCCCCAGAAGATTACCCCATATCTTACCCTAGATTGAACATATGCGTGAAAGGTTGTCAATGAAGCAGAGCTGCCAGCTGAGTCCCTGATTACCCTAAGAGCATAGCAGTACTTACTCATAGATTTTGAAAGCTGATCTATGTGTGCCTGCCAGTCCAGCCTCTCGTCCAGTGTCATCCTCAAGAATGTGACCTTGTCTTTTGTTGTTATTGTGTTGTTATTATATTCACTGTTTGTTTCATCTGGCTTCAGATTAAAGTTTATGATCTGAGTTTTATCCACATTTAGTTGTAGGTTGTTTTCTGTAAACCAATTCTGGAGGTTTGAAAGTGATACTTTTACATTTTCTATATATGCCTCTTTCGTGTTTTCACAGCAAATGACTGTAGTATCGACAGAAAAAAGTACAACCTCATTATTCAGAATGTTTGCAACCTCGTTTGTGTAGATTAAATAAAGAAGAGGGCCTAGAATCGAGCCCTGGGGAACTCCCTTTTTTATTGTAGAAAAATCTGATTTCACTGTCTCACCTGTTATGTTTTGTGCCACAACACATTGCTTTCTGTTTGATAAGTATGATTTAATTAATTGCAGTGCTCTGTTACCTATTCCCATCCTTTCAAGCTTATGACAGAGCAGACTGTGGTCTACACTATCAAATGCCTTCGATAGGTCCAGGCAGACAGCCATTGTGATGTTGTTTTTGTTTCGGGATTCCAGGATTCGATCCAATGCCATATAGATAGCTCTAACTGTTGACTTTCCTTTTCTGAAGCCATTTTGTTTTTCGGTTAGAAGTGCATTTTCCTCTAGAAATTGTAATAGTCTAGTATAGATTGCCCTCTCAAAAACTTTACTGATATTAGACAACAGGGAGATGGGCCTGTAGTTTTTTAATTCATTTAGCTCACCTTTCTTGTGTATAGGTTTAAGTAATGCTGTTTTAAGATTTGAGGGAAAAATACCACCCTGAAAAGATAGGTTAACTATGTATGCTAACGGCTCACACAGTATGTCTACCGCAGCTTTCAATAAACATACATTATGCCACATTATTTCATCATGCCCTGTTGATTTTTTGTTTTTTAGTTCTTTAATGATTTTTGAGATTTCCTGAGGTGTCACCGGGTGAAGGGCCATACCGATGCCAGGAAGAGTCGCCATATTCTCATTGTGTGAGCTTTGATTATCTTGTTTTGTCAGATCAGGACAGATATTCAAAAAAAAGTCGTTTATATCATTAAGGAAGTCAATTTCCTTTTGATAATCAAAGTGTTCTAAAATTGATTTTGTATTACTTGTGTTTTTTTGTGTTGTTACCGTTTTAATAAGATTCCAAGTTGCTACATTTTTATTTGCTGACTTTTCTATGAAATCTTTATTACTTATTTTTTTTGCCTGTTTTATTACCTGTTTAAGGATATTTGAATATTTTTTTTATAATATTGTTTTGTTATTTGCCCTAGTTTTAGTTTCTCAAATAATAGTCTTTTGTTTTTGCTAGAAATTTTTATGCTTATTGTGATCCAGCAATGGTTGGAATTAATATTTATTTTTCTTTTTTGGAAAAATTTGATTAAGTTTTTGTAGTACTATGCTCTCAAAGCGAGTATAAGCTTTATCCACTTCTGACTCTGCATACACCCTATCCCAGCTGATTTGCCCCATTTCCTCGCAGAACTGATCTATTTTTTTCCCTGAAAAAACCCTGCCTACTTTTAGTTTCTGTAAATTTTTATTTATGTTTTTATTTAATAAAATTTTGATTGTCTGAGAGTAGTGGTCACTAACTACGGTCTGAATTACATTATTGTTTTGAAATTCTTTAAAATTTAGCACAGCACAGCCGACCACAAAATCAAAGGTAAAATTATTTTAACGAAATTAAATGAATTTTAGGATAGAAAACTATTAGGTTTGATAAGTTTATGAAAAAAAAATCATTTTCAGATCTATTGCAACCCGTGGCCCAAAAAATAATCTTTGAAATATATAAATATCAAACTTGTTATTATTCTTATCATATAATTCAAAATAATGTTTGTTTAATATTTCTTATGATCAGGTATGAGAAGAGATAGAAAAAAAAGTCTGCCAAAGCCAGGTTATAAAGGTTAGGTTCAGGTCTGCTACAGGGTGACCTTAAAATCTATTATAGATTTGTTTAAAAATTCTAGTTCTCTACTTAACAATAAAAAGTTGAAAATAGCCCAAAAAGCTAAACTATGTATTAACGGATTATTTCAAATTTAGATTCAGGGGGTGAGTTAGAAATACCTTAAAAATCATATCACTAACTTATTGCGTTACCTTTAGAGCCAGAAAGTGAGCTACAGGGTGATTTCGAAATTACTAGTGTATTTTACTAAAAATCACATTTTTAGAAAACAATGTTGTCAAGAGCTTTCGTTATCAAAAAATTGTTAGGAACACGTTAAATCGTAACATCTGACTGTATTACCTTTAGGTCCTTGGAGTAAGGTACAGGGTGATATCAAAATTAGTAAAACACTTTTGTAAAAATCACAATTTTAAAAATCAACTTTATCAGGAGTCTTGGTGAGCAAAAATTAGTTAGGAATATGTAAACAAACCACACCATTCACTAACTGCGTTACATTTAGGTCCAGTGGGTAAGTTACTAGTAGTAATTTTTTTTTATAAATCACATTTTTAAAAATAAATTTTGGCCTTACCTTACTGTTTACAAACCAAGAACATATAAGTTAAGGTTTCTTGAGCGATCTATTAAAAGAATATTACGTTAATTACTTTTCCGCAGAATTTTTCGTTCGGAAAGATGTACTTTTCCGCACGATTTTACTTTTTCGCATCATTTTTACTTTCCTTACGATTTTTTTCCGCACGTCCAAATTGCAAGAACCTTCCTGTTTACAATCGTTTTCAAATGAAAACCCGTCCTCCTACACACAAGTTTCATTTTCAAGAAGTGCTGCTGTACCGATGCTACCAGAAGCACCGAAGGAAGAATTCTGTAATGTGTTACAGCCTGTACAGACCAATATACCTTCCTCCATTCACTACAGTAGTAATCCTAAGCAGCAAACTGATCAAGGCATTTCTGTAGTGGGCCAAACACCAACCAATCAAATTCAAATAAGAGACGACGTTATTCAAGATGTTGCGGCATCTAATGTATATTGAAGCATTCAACAAACAGAAAGTGCACTTTCAATTTCAATATCTACCATCGTTAACTTTTTCGTTATTGTTAATTAAATGTTCTTTACATAAAGTTTCTTTTTAATATTGTGACGATTATCCCAAAAAGGTATTTAATATTCCTTCAAAGTTATAAATTGCATGTGGAATTTTTGGGTGACGCAGTTATTCTAAACAATTACGCAAATATCGTAATGGGTTCGTTGCTCTGGGTTCCTAGGCGAAAAACTAGGTTACGCTGACCCTGCAGATATCGAAAACATTTCGGGGTTTGCGTGAATTGACCAATAGAACGTTGACATACTGGACTTTTACGAGACGTGGAAGTGAGCTGTCACGCAAAAGGACGGACGTGGAAGCGGAACGGAGAAGGTGACGGTGGCTTTTTGGGGGGTTGTGGCATTCAGTTTTTGGGGGCCAGAAGGGAACCACGTCAAGTGGCCAAGGGCAGAAAAATCGAGAGGGCGAGAAGTGTTCAGAAAAAATAGCGGAGTCAAGGGGCGTGAATAGAAGTTCCAAAAAGTGCAGTGCCAGTACAACCATAATGTGAGTAATAACCCTTATTATTATTGTATTTATTCCCAAAGCAAGCATTATAATTTGTACTACCAATATCCTGTTTTCTCTGGACAGCGTTTGTAGTCCCTGGATCTTTCGCTCTTAAGGGAACGATCCCGAAGGACCCGGAAACCGTCGCGGCTTGTGCCAACCCTGTTGACACAATCCGGGCGTTAAAAGTGGTCAGGGGGGAAAGAACAATACGGTCTTGGAAGGCGACGGGGAATTAGCGCCCGGAAGGCTTCAAAGGCCGCTAAGCGTGACATGGTGGAGGCGCAAACCTTGAGGGCGATTATTCAGGGCTAGGCTTTCGTGAGTCGAGAGAGAGAAGGATAGTTTGTGCAGTATAAGAAATGCCTGGTTTTGGTTCACAATAGGCATATTTATTTATTTATTATTATTTTTGTCATCCTAGCGAAGGGTCATTACCTATTTTTGTTTACCAAAATGCACCGGAATAACCTTAAATGTTTATTTTAATGTACAAATTTATTTGGTAGCACTTCAAATTTGGAAGGCACTATATGGTTTTTTTATTTTAAGGTCAAAATTGGTAGACCTTCAATTAGATAATTTTTTGAAAAAGAATTGGTAATATAAAGAATTTAATAATAATGCACAAACAAAAAATGGGCTTGTTTGTTATTTTTGTTTAAAGGCGTAGATTTACCCCAGAAAAAATTGGTAGTTAAACACAATCAAGAAAAACTTGGTAGTTTACCCCAGAGGAAAAAAAATTGGTATTTGATTGTAGGAGCTTACCCCACGTTGACCCACCCCCTGTATTTGATGATTTTTGGTAGATATAATACTAATGACCATTCCTAGGGTATTGTTTGATTTTATTTAGGTATGGATCCGATTGTTATCATATTTTACATATTTAGCCCCCCTCGCTCAAATATTTTATATTGCGTGAAAAAGAATAAACAGAGTGTAGGCTATTTTGGTTGATTATATTGACAAACTAAAAGTGATATAAATAGCTTGTAGTCTAAGAAAATAGTTTATACCGTATAAATGGACCCACTAACCACACGTTCGATCACTTCTATGTGCCCCCTCGGCGGAGTCTCGAGCCCTGAAAGAAAAACAAATAAATAACAATTAATCCTGAAGGACACTAGGAAGAACCTTTTTCTTTTTGTTTTGATAACTTTTACAAAAAATAGTAATTTTTTTTAAGGTAAATTATTTTTAATATAAAATGCACTCATTGACGATAAGTTAAAACATTGGTAGAATAAATAGAAATACGAGGCGACGGCCATTATATCTTTCGCAAAGTTAGTATTTTCCTTAGGTACCCGCATCAGTGCCGTCACAAATTTAAGATAAAATTACTATGACGATGAAATAATAGGGAATTCGATAAAAATCTACACGTCTGCCCATTATTGTCATATAAAATCCGTAAACCCAAGAGAATAAGTTTTTGAGATATTTTAGAAACTAAAGTTGGTGACTATTTTCATGAGTAGTATTTGGTTTTCTTAATAAGGAAAAAAAATAATAATAAAAAATTGGGAGAGACGTAAATCCGAAACTAGAGATTAGAAGTTCATTTGGAAAAAAAAGTACCCCGGTAAAACCTACTAACCAGATAGATTTTTTTTTTGGTATAAAGGGTTTTTGAGGTCTAGTCATTTCTTTAATGTGGTGGAATTATTACAAAACTAGATGAATAAAATAAAACTAGTCAATTAGATAAATAATACGGGCTATGAAAAAGGAAATCCAGAGAAAGTTTATGCATTAATAATTTTTTGTTGTTGTTCTTAAGGGTTTCGGCCATAAATAGTTTTTTAAATATTTCTAAAACAAGTCAGATTGCCACCATAGTTTATTTTCTTTTAGCCTATTAAACCTAGCGGCTAGTTTCTTGCATACATAAAATAATCGAGTGATGTGTAAGGAAAAACTGCAAGCAGGCACTGATTCGCGCCAAAACCGACTTGTTTACTTATTACAAAACCCGACCTTGCTTAATAACAGTATTATTAGTTATAAATAACAATTAAAGATTATTATGGCGGAAAATAAGCTTAATATTACGGTAAAACCGCGACAAGAGGGAAGTTCGGAAGATGACGTTTTTGGACGGCGTTCCCGAGTGGAAAGAAGTCCCGTACTGGGAGACGGACAAGTGGGCCAAATCAGGACCCCGACAAGCACCGCTAATACGACCCCCCGCCACACAAGGTCTAGGGGCGCGGCGGATATTTTTGAACATCTTGATCTCACGGCGATTGAGCGTAGAGGACGGAAAAAGGACCCCAAAGGAATGGATCCGCCAAGAAGGGAAGGGCAAATCCAGGAAATCGAGGACAACAAAGAAGTGAATAAAACGGAAGAATAAAAAGTAGAAACAGACGAAACACTAGTCAATGTTGACTCGGAAAATATAGGACAGCAAGAAAAAGATAACATTCAGACTAAGGAGCAAAAGAAAAAGAACGAGAACGTAGAGAACCAGAAAAGCAGAAGCAAAGGGCATGTAATTTTTGCAGGAACATCGAAGGAATACCTGGAAACATGGGATCAGAAGGGAAAACTTCCTGGAGGACCCGATATCTCAGGGAGCGAAACCTCAAACAGCGAAATATCGGAACGAGAATCATCGGAAAGAGAGTTATCGGCAGACGAAAATGACCTGCCTTCGCGTAAAACAGTACGGAAGAAAAATCACGGAGAAGGACAAAACGAGCCAGTTGGCTCAAGAAATACTCAAAGATAAGTACTGCCAAGACACAGGAGCACGGAAGTCACTAGCGTAGAAGTTCACCTTAATCGAAATAACATAGAGCAAGAACGGCGGATTGCCCCTAGATACACATACAGGGAAGTAGCACCACCCCCGATGGAAAGACGAGTACAGAGACAGGAACACAGCGGAAGGGCCAACGAAGGCACTTTTCGGCACACAGGTTCATATAGGGCGTTGGATAGACATAGCACCTCCCAACAACCCCGAATATGTGTGGATCAAATGGGAGATTACGGGAACACACGAGGCAACAATCACTCTAGCATGACGGGAACCAGCCGTCAACCTGAAAATTTGGACGCAACGATCAGGAATTGTAGGACAGCCCCAGGAACGTAAATCCCAGCGGTACCAGCATTCATTAGCCCCGATACGTTTGTACCAAATCGACAGTCGGCACCAAGATTCATTAGTAATTTTGAAAGGTGCGCAATGGCAAACGCATGGACAACTGAGCTGAAATTATTTTATTTTAGCTCGTTTTTACAAGGAGCTGCCTTAAGATGGCATGACCTTTACTCAACGAGGGAAGAAAATTTAGATAAAACATTGGAAGATGTAAAAGCAGATTTTTTAAAGGAATGGGGAAAAACAACGGGAAGGAGAGAGGCGAAAAAGAGCCTTGAACATAGGAAACAAAGAAGAAATGAAAGCACTTTGGAATATTATCACGAACTACTCTACCTATATAGCTTATACGATAGACAGCTAGACTTTGAATTTTTTTTTTGGAATATTTCGAAGAAGGCATCACAAGGGAAGCCGCTCGACAATACTTTCTTTTCACAAATCCCAACAAGACACCAAGGGATTTTGAGGAATTAAAGGACGTAGCAAAAGCTATAGATAGGGCACCACAGGATCCACCGACTGGAAGATTTTTCGAGGAAGAGAGAAGGCAATATACCGGAAACTGGGAAAGAGGAAGAAACTCATTCCTTGCCAGTACAGGAAGTTTGGAAAACCGCTATGTGAACGCAAGAGCCCCGCAAACACCATACAACGCAAGATTTACAGGTTACGTAAACAGGAGAGACCCGGATACGAGACAGCAGTCGTACAACCAAAACACGGCATCTCGTTACCAAAATGGTAGGGAAGACGGGGGCAACCGGCAACACGTTAGTCCAAATAGCCCAAGAAATGGCTCTCAGGACCCTACATTTAGAGCAGCACCAAGGAATGGACTGTACAATAGGGATCAACGGCCGAGCGGAAGGGGATACCCAAATACATTTTACAGTAATCAAAGAGGAGAGTGGAGCTTACAGGGACAAAACAGGAACACGGCGGGACAAAACAGTCCCAGGATACGAGTTGAAACACAGGAAACAAGAGTAAGAACGTCCGCGCGGAGTGCAGACAATCGCCTAAGATGTTTTGCGTGCAATTATGTGGGACATTACGCCACCTCATGCCCAAGTGGCCGAGGGCGACAAAATTAACTTCCCCGGTCGCCCTTCACCATGGGAAAACAACATACCCTAACACAGCAGGCCACCCACCAGCGATAATAATTAAATTAAAAATCAATGGTATGGTTTCGGAGTCATTAATAGATACAGAAAGTGTAAAACACGTCATGAGACAAAATATAGTAAACGGTGCCTTAAAACCTAAAACCAGCAAAAATCTCATTACCGCAGGTGGACACACCATTCCTATTCTAGGAAAAATGAACATACATATTCAAATTAAAAACATGAAGATCGAATGCGAGGCAGAAATGATAGAAAAATCCCCATACCCACTGATCCTTGGGATGGACTTTTTATACAGAGTTCAGGCCACAATTAATTTCCAAGAAGGAACGATAAAGTTGTGCCAAGATGGACAAAATTTAAATTTGAAAATCAAAAATCACTTGGTGCGAAAAACACCACTCGGCACAGTCCAGCCAGATTTTTACTTTAGGTTTCTATACCAACAAGAGGTTCTTAGAGACATAAAAAAATGTCTAAATAAAAGCAAAAATAAGAATCAAACCCCAATAATAGCCGAAAATAAATTATTAAATCAATTTGATGATTTTTGGCACTGTTCAAACACGCACAGCCTACCAAAAATAAAATGCAAAATCACAATAAAAGAACGAGATTTATTCTCTATGCCGGAACAATATTGCTTGTGCCACTGTGTTGATAAAACCTTTAAGATGACCAAAGGTTGAGTTTAAAAAAAGATTCAACAGCATAGAATGGCTAAGGTCACTAAATCCAGAGATAGGGAGAGTAGTGCCCTTAGAAAATAAAAAAAGGTTTATCTACAACTTAATAAAGAAAGAGAAGGCGGAGAATAAACCTACCTATAAAAGCCTGTTCAAATGCCTCCTTAGCATGAAAAATCATATGGTTGCCGAAAAAATCACGAAATTAGCAATTCCTAAGATAGGTTGCGGAGTAGACAAACTACAGTGGGCGATAGTATTGGACATGATAAAATTTATTTTTGCAGACACAAATGCAGAAATTGTTATATTTACAAAGAAGTCCCAAAATAGAGAAAACATAGAAGAACTGGAGGGAGGAAAACAAAAAAAATATTAAAATACACCCAGAGGGAAAAAACGAAGCGAAGCCAAAGAAACCGACCAAATCGGAGTATACCCCCCTCCTGCTCATAACAGTAGCCTAGAATTATCGAAACAAACGATTGCCAAAAAACCGCAACAGTACCTTGCAATTTGACCCAAAAAACCAAAAACCCAATAACAAGAGCTAAACACAAAGATCAAGTACAACAAATGGAAAAACAAATAGGAGTGTTGATAGACGACGAAAAATAACCAATGCTAGACTGGATGGTCGAAAACTGCTGGATTCCACCAGAGAATAGGGGGAAAAGCGACTTTATGTGTCAGACGAAAAGTAGCGCAGAAATAAAAGAAAATAAAGTTGAGGATTATATTTGGCCAATGGCGGAAGAAGACAGTTGCATGCAACCAAAGAATAAAATCAAGGTACGTCTTGCAGACTTTTATCTATTAGAGCCGCAGGAAAAAACAGCCCTAGCGCTAGAAGTAGGGTATAGCAGGGAAAATAAAGACAGAGACCTGACAAATTTTGAGCCAAAAAATGACTATTTGACAAAAAGAAATATATTATTAAAATCCTTACCTTATTTTAATAACGGCAAATTATTGTTGGACGTCACATCGGAGAGCCGCGTGCCGACACCACTATACAAGGACTCATGATTGGGTTTCTTGTACCTGGAACAAAAGAAAGATAATTTGCTGACGATAGAAATAGCGGACCAGGAGGAAGAAAAAGTGACAATTAAGGACCATGAAATAAGCCACATTCAAGAAAAAAACGCAAAGCAAAAATTAATAGAATTATTAACACAATACAATGATATTTTTGCAAAGAGCACAAAATATATGGGTCGTACACAGTTAGTAAAACACAAAATCGAGCTTGTGGCTACAATCCCAATAAGATCTCGCCCATACAGAGATAGTCATAAGGAAAGGGAAATTATAGCCGAACAAGCCGAGGAAATGGAAAAACACAACATAATATCGCCATGCCACTCCCCATACGCCTCTCCCATTGTCTTGACAAGCAAAAAAGATGGAAAAACGAGGTTCTGTGTAGATTTTAGAAAAATTAACTCAAAAACAGCAAATAAAAGTGCTTCGCACATTCCGAATATCGAGGACATAACCAGTTACCTCGGAGGGAGCAAATACTTCACATCCCTCGACCTACTAAGTGGTTATTGGCAAATAGAAATGGACGAAAATAGCAAAGATTATACGGCGTTTGTCGCAGATGGAATGAAGCAATACCGCTTTGAAGTTTTACCATTTGGCCTCTGCACAGCGCCGAATACATTTCAAGCACTAGTTGACAAAGTTTTCGAAGGGATGAAATGGAAAAAAGTCGTTATTTATCTAGATGATATATATATCCACAGCCCGAACATATCGTCCCACTTAGAAACGCTGAAAGAAGTTTTCGAAAGACTAAGGTCCGCTAACACTTTCACCAAAAAAATGTGTATATCTTAAAGAAGAGATAAAACTGCTAGGCTTTGTGGTAAATAAGCATGGCATCTCCCCAGATAAAGAAAATACAGAATCTATATCTAGATTCCCAGTACCCAGAAAAATTAAAGAACTTCAATCATTTTTAGGAGCGGCTAATTTCTATAGAAAATTTATAAAAGACTTTTCAAAAATAGCAAGACCGCTACATGATCTAACCAAGGACACAAAATTTTATTGGGGGAGGATCAACAAAAATCATTTGATTTTTTGAAAGAAAAACTTACCACAGCTCCTGTACTACAACACTTCAACCCAGAGAAAGATACAATATTACATGTCGATGGAAGTAAAACAGGAATATGAGCAGTCCTGTTGCAAGAAGATGACAAGGGTGTACCACATCCAATAGCCTATGTCAGTAGATCGCTAAACAAAAATGAAAAAAACCATACCATCTCAGAAATTGAAGGCCTAGCAGTGGTATACTTTATAGAATATCTCAGACACTATATTTTTGGTCGAAAAATACGCATAATAAGCGATCATTCAGCACTATGTTGGTTTAAAAATATCAAAAATTCAGGCAGACTCATAAGATGGAGCTTGAAATTATCAGAATATGACTACAGCATAGAACACAGAAAAGGCTGTGATAACAGAGATGCAGATTTCTTATCGAGATACCCTTTGAACAAACTCACGAGTCACATAGAACAATAGACGTAGACGAGCTACCTGCTTTTAGCTTAAAAACCGAGGCGCTGGAAAGCCTAAGAACACTTATGTTGCTAGGTAAACCCCAAGAAACAAAGGAGTTCATCATCACAGGAAAAAGACAACAAAATTAGAGAAATAAAAGGAGCGCTAAAAAACCCTAATGAGGTATCAATAGCTCAAGCAAAAAGGATAAAGCAATTTAAATTAAAAGACGACGTCCTATATAAAATAAATTTATCACAACAAGGTCTCAAGGAACTATTAGTCATACCTAAACAATTAATAGGGGAGGTCATGTTTCAACTACCGACGGCTGGCCACCACACTTGCTATGCCACAAGATACGTGAAATGCAAAGCCCTACCGAACGGTTCGGTTCGGTGGCAAAATTTCTCCTGGAAAATATACTATTCAGACACGGAGCCTCAAAGGAAGTGGTGAGTGACCTCGGACTGTCCTTCAGGTCAGAGCTAGTCCAGGAGCTACTGAAAATGATGGGGGCATGTAGCCGTTTCACGACAAGCAACGGACTGACAGAAAGGTTTAATGCGACATTAGTAGACATGTTGTCTAAGTTTACTAACACCAGGCAAGACGACTGGGCATTATATGTACCATTCTGTCAGTTCGCGTACAATACAAGTAGACAGGATGCGAGTAAGTACGCGCCATTTGAGTTGATATACGGCAGACCGCTGTCGGTATTACCAACTGAAGCACAACTAAGCAAGGACGATTACAAATCGTCAGTGAAAGAAATTAGAGAAAGGGCATTGGCAGTAAGAAGTCAAGCAATAATAAACATATTGGAGAGACAGAAAAAAGACAAACGGCTATATGATGAGAAACACAGCCCATTAAGTTTTACAAGGGGACAAAAAGTCAAAGTGTTCACCCCTATCAGAAAGAAGGGGAAAACAGAAAAATTATTATTAAGATATTTTGGATCATATACGATAAAAGAAAAAATTAGCGAGGTCGATTTTATGGTCAGAAAAGGTACAGGAGCGAATGCAAAATTCGAAAGAGTTCACATAAGTAGAATATTGCCTTACAATGACGAATGGACAGCTGGCAAGATCGAAAGTCCGGAAGACGAGGAAACGTCGGACGGTCAAATTAAACGGCAAGCCGGTAACAGAGACCTGGAGCAGAATAATGCAAAAGGAACTACAGGAAAGAACAAGAAAGAGACATCGAAAGTAAAAGGTGGTTAGATAACTTGTTCAACCTAAATAAACTAAAGTAAATAATTAAATAAAAACGAAAAAGTTAAGTAAAATATTTTTTGTTGGTAGAATTGGATACCAAACCCTAGAAAACCCTGTATATAAATGTCATGATCCGGTAGTATGAACATTTCTTAAATAATGAAAAAGAAAATCTCTGTCTTCCTCTACTAATTTTTAATTTTCGTCGACTAGTTTCGGCTTATTGGGCCATCATCAAGGACTACTAACTAATAAAAACAGTTGAAACTTCCCAAGACAAACAATGTTCTCTCACAAGAGATAAAAAAATAAAATACATGGGACGAACAAAATATTGACAAACAAATTAAGATTGTGTAGGACTATCACAGGATTTAAAAAGTCTCTGAAAAATTATTTTAAAGTTGTTAAAAATTTTTGTTTTCTTCGATTTGGAGCACATTTGGTTGTTGAAAATGAACCACCAAATGTGCTCCAAATCGAAGAAAACAAAAATTTTTAACAACTTTAAAATAATTTTTCAGAGACTTTTTAAATAATGTGATAGTCCTACACAATTTTAATTTGTTTGTCAATTTTTTGTTCGTCCCATGTATTTTATTTTTTATCTCTTTTGAGAGAACATTGTTTGTCTTGGGAAGTTTCAACTGTTTTTATTAGTTAGTAGTCCTTGATGATGGCCCAATAAGCCGAAACTAGTCGACGAAAATTAAAAATTAGTAGAGGAAGACAGAGATTTTCTTTTTCATTCCTTGGAACCTCTACAGAAAGTTATGGAGAACTTCTTCAAATTTCTTAAATATTTGATTAAATGATAATCAGTATTTGCTAGCTCTCGCTAGGCTCGGGCGGCAAGCATTGCACCTCGGGATAAAAAGTACCACTTGACCCTGTGTATATTATGTATCTTGGTTTGAAAAGGAAAAGTAGTTTTATTTTAGCGCGTAAGAAATGTAAAAATATAAAATAAGCCCAGTCGGCAAAAATAGATAAATGATTACTAAAAAATAGTTTAAATTTGTTGTAGGATTTATTTGCAGAGGGAAATATGCATACGCAGTTCTTTTTATATCCGAATGACGTACTACGCGGTAATGTAGCAGTATACGATAAAATATAAAAAGTTAGGTTAGGTTAGGTTAGGATAAAATTTCGACAGATTTATATAGTAAAACTAAAAATTTGTGCGAAAAATAGTAAACACCTATTTTCAACAAATAACAGTGCATACAAATCTTTTCATATAAAAACACACACACACACATTTTGTTGTTACAGAATGTCACCACATCATCAGCTTCTTGCTACCGTAACAATTCTTGTCACCGGGCGTATACAAGGAGCGGAAGTGGAGGTTACAGCGGGGGCATATTGGAAGCCGCTGCCTGAAACTATAACCTATGAAGCATCTATCCCAATCACTTATACAATGGATTGGATATATGGAAGGTCAGTCCCTAAAGTAAAAAGCAGCTTTTGCAGGAATAACGGCGTAATAAAAAGTGAATATTGTGCCGCCATAAAACAGATTGATGATTTGAACACACTTATTATTGAAAATGAATTTAACGCGGTCGCGAAAAACTGTAATACGTCAATTATGCAGAATATCTCGCTAAGCTACGCACCAAGAAGAGTCGTAAGAAACATCGAATCAATTGGCAATTTCTTTTCGTGGCGCTGTAATATCGCAACACAAAAGAAATTGGATTCGTTAGTGATGAACGAAAATGAGCTGCAGGAGAACATTAACAAAATTAATTCAGGGTTGGAAAAGTCACTTAAAATTTTAGGGGATACTTCAGGGAAATTAGAAAAATTAAATAAAGACTATACTTATAATTTTGAACAAACAAAAACAAAATAAAAAATTTAGAAAACTTTTTGTCACAATTTTCAGCTACTGTCTCAAAGTCGGAAGACGAGGCAATTCAACTTGGTAATACAGTGTTCAGCTTTCAATTTAATAACAACATAAGAACCTTGCAGTTACTGAGAGAATTTAAAAAACAAGATATTCTTGGTGACTGACTGAAAGAATAATTTGATCCGTGCAGCTGTAGTTAGTGTAGAGATTCTGCATGGTGACCTAATAAAACTAAATCAGGAACTTGGAAAAGCTAACCAAGAAATTGCAATTCCATTAAAAGACATCTCGAAGATGTACCAGTTACCACTGTGCGACTGCACCTTATCACACGATAAAATAATAATTCATATCAAAATTCCAATTATAAAAAAATTCGTGGTGTGGACAATATTCGAACTGGTTATTGCACCGTTTAAATGGGGGGAGGAAACTTGTATTATAGACCACGAAAATGTTTACCTGGCCGTAACTGGTACTCAAAATAATAAAAACGGAGATAACTTAAGGCTTATTAGTGGAGTAGGGCTCCATCATTACAAACCCTATAATGAAAAATTGTGCTACTTACCGCGATATTCGGCCGACACGACACAGGGCCCAACTTGCGCCAGAAAACTTTATGTAGGTAGCACAGTCCAAGACATTGCAAAACACTGCACTCTCCGTTGTCATAAGTCCACTGCGACGCTTATTTCTGAAGTCGATGACTCAATCTTTATTCTTGCTCATCCCAAACTGCAGACATCAATCGTTTGCCAATCACAAATCCAGGAATTACCAAAAAATGTCCTTCTTGCCCCACGTGCAGTCAAGATTAAACTGCCCTGCAACTGCGAATTATGGGAAGCGGATGCATTGCTGATCCCAAAGCGTTTTCCATGTCCTCTTGAAAATCTGAAACAATTAGAAATAACTCATGTATTGCCAGCGGTCTGGACAAGTCTTAAAAGTTTTAAACTTAACCCTATTATAAATAAGAACCCACCCACCTACACCGATTTCAATGAAATATTGAACAAAAATTGGACTCTCCATACTCCCTTTATAAATATAAGTTCAAGTGAAGACACCATCGAAGAGGTAATTAAATCAATTCACGAATTTCCCACACCCCTATCTTATAGCGACGACTACTGACTCAATCATGATTATTTGGAATTCGGTAATCTCATTAGTACTAATTTACCTTGTTTTACATAGAAATCAACCGTTTGCTCTATTGCCAGCAATAGCAGGACGAGCAAATGCCCAGGAACTTGAAACGAGGGTACATCATGAGGTCCTTGTCGGGATTTTTTACGCAATCTCTGGAGCCCTGCTAACTTATATAGTCCTAAGAATAACATGCACTTACCTGAAAAATAGAAAAAAACATGTAATTAACAGCCATAGTAGGCAAGTCAATGATAATCAATCAAAATCCTACATTTTAGAAATTAATGGTAAGGACGATGTGTTAAAAATGACATCAACAAGCAATATTGAGTGCACACTACGGGAATATATCCCTAAGAAAAGTAAAAAATTACGAGAACCAAAAAAATGCGAACGAGTAAGGAATTCGCAAGAGGTTTTTATATAATGCGTACCTACTTGTTTACAAATACCCAGAAACGACCGGCTAACCCATTACCTGTCGAATTCTCTATCGTTTATTATTAAAGCATAATCTTAAACTGTTTTGCTAGCGCAGCATTTAACGCTGTGCAGGCACCTCGTGTTTAAACAAAAATAAATAATATAAATTTTTTCCCAGACACTAAACCAAGATAAAAGCATACTTTTATTGAAAACTAGACAAAATTACCTTTAATTTGATACCCAACAAGCCATGGTGTATTTTTCCACCCTTATTAGATCTTTGTCCCCACAGGCCACAAAATTTTCAAAAAAAATGTAAGTACCTGTATGGTACCTATACGGTGCAGTAAGCATTTTTTGCAAAACCCAGACTTAATTACACATGATAGCGAAAACATAGCATCTGAGCATTTCAATTAATTAAAAGTTTTAAATTAAAATTGTTCTAAATTAAAATTGTTAATAAAATTAAATTTACGGTTACGTAATTGGAATATAAGCTTTTTCCATAATATAGACCTGCACTGCGATAATGGGTTCATACTTTTACAATACTCAGCATACCTATCTCCCTATGGTCGAGTATAGAGAGAGAGAGGGAGAGAGTGAATACGAAACACAAAAGGTAGAAAAATATCCCATAAAAGCGGGTAATACAGGAAAAAATAAACAACAGCAAAAACGATTCACTGCATTAAAAGTTATACGAGAACAGACGGATGGACACACAAACCAACAGTCACATTTAGCTAGTTTGATTTAATTTTTCATGAGGACGTAAAAAAGTTTTAAATATTTAATACCCGGTGTTCTAGAGTTCTAGACTTTAATTGTAATTAATATTAGATAAGATAATAGACGCAGCTTACATTTTTCTGGGTATGCAGGAAAAAGCAGGCCGCGGACACACCGATGTGTGTCATTATAAGATAAATTAAAAAAATGTGATGCCAAAAACAAGTGGAAATGTCCCACATTTAAAAACCTTTCAGTCATAATGTCCATTACGGGTACACAAATCTTTAATAGAAATAAATATATTTTTATTTTATTTTTTAAAAGCCAAAACTAAGGCTAAAGGACGAACCAAACGAGGGCTATCAGATTCCAAAGTCAAATTGTATTCCACGAATTGTGTTTCAGGGAAAGCTTCGAAGACTTTTAATGATTGTGTCTAGGCTGAAGCATCTTCAGCCTAATTAAAAAAAAGGACTCCCTGATTTTGAAACCTCGTCGGAGGCGTATGATACGCGTTAGGTATCAAACCAAGCTCCCCTCCCTCTGGACAGTTACGTCCGAAGACGAACAAAACATTAATATAAAAACTGAGAAAAATGTAAAATTTGGTTTCTTTTTGTTTATGATATCAAATTGTTGGAATAAAAATGTTATCATAAAAACTTAAGAAATAGGTAAAGCTTGATTTCTTTTTGTTTGGGTTCTTGATAGCAAATGGTTGGAATAAGTAATTTCGACAAACAGGTCAGATACTTGAAAAGAGAATGCGGAGGCAATTTTTTCTTGTTGATAAATAAAAACCCCCCGTAACAAATAATTAGGACATGAATTGTTTTTTTATTTAAAGCTGAAAATTATGGCTGAAAATGACTCTGTATATAGGAAAAAAATGTATTTACACTGTATACTTGGGAAAAATTTGGCAAAATAAATTATAGGTTTAGGTAGGCGCCTACAATGTTCTTTTTAAGGTACACTTATTGGATTTTTTCTGAAAATTTGGATATTTACTGGTCATTTTTAGATATCAAACTTAAAGGGAAAATTTTATCTCTACGTAAAAAATAAATATATATATATGTATATATATATATATATATATATATATATATATATATATATATATATATATATATATATATATATACTGGGTGAGATTGTAAATCTCAAATATAAATAATTGGGAATAATTTGGTCAATGGGAAACTTATTTGTAAATAACTAATATAATAAGAATTAGTGGAACTAATGCAATTAAAAGTAAAAGTTTATGTCTACGTAAAAAATAAATATATATGTATACTGGGTGAGATTGGAAATCTCTAATTTAAATAATTGAGATTAATGTGATCATTGGGAAACTTATTTGTAAATAACTAAGATAATAAGAATTAGTGGAACTAATGCAATTAAAACTAAAAGTTTATTTCTACGTAAAAAATAAATATATATATATATATATATATATATATATATATATATATATATATATATATATACTGGGTGAGATTGGAAATCTCTAATAAAAAATAATTGGGAAAAATGTGATTATTGGGAAACTTATTTTTAAATAACTAATCAGAATCAATGAGACTGATACAATTAACGGAAAACTAATGTTTCAATATCAATTGAATTTATAAAAGTAGTTGGGACTAAACAAACGGATAATTTTTGTAAGTAACCCCCTGCTTAATAAGCAAGCAAGTTAGCAATGGGCCAGATGGTTGAATAGTTTGACACAGTTACAACTTAAAAAAAAAAGCACAAAAAAAATGTGCTCAATGGGGAAACACAGAATTCGCGGATACAAGTACATCAGCCTTGTATTCGCTGTTCCAGACGCTATTCTATACACCAAGGAACCAATATGTAATAAATGAGTTAGTTATTAGTTATACAGTTTTAAAACAGTATTTAAAAAAAATACACTTACCTGAATAAACCAAGTTTTCTGGACCATCCACGTATTCTCGATGACTGAAAAAGACAATCCAAAAACCACAAAAATCGAACACTAAGAAAATTCACACACAATTCTTATATTATGCACACTTCACTATAGACATAGACGTTACTTTCTCCACGTTGTTGGAAAATACAAAAGAAACTAACACATTGTTAAACATAGATCATCGCACGCACGTCGGTACGACACAAAAAAAATTACAACTGGATAAAAATCTAGGTACACATAAGCTAAAAGATGTTCTTTGGAACACAAGGTTGCCAAACACATCATACATAGTTCACGGAGATAAATTTTTATAATGAGACCTGCTCGACACGACGACACCAAAAATCGAAGAAAAATCGCAAACACAGAAAAACAAAAACAAAAGTTGAAATAGTTGCTAAAGAAACATTTTCTTTTTTAGATCATTCAACAAGAGGTACCTAATTCACGCCTTTTCCAAGCACCACGTTCTACTCGAACGTTGGCGATCAATGGTGCAATTTAGACTTTATTGGTGGCTCTCCCAAAAAGTCTCGTTTCACCAACAACCATATCAATCACGTTACCATTTTACCGTCAGAGTACTTTTGTCTGCAATCTAACCGCCCCCTTTACAACAAAACAGTTTAAAAATTATTTCTTCTATTGAGTCACTCAATTTTCTGAATTGTGAGGTGATAAAATGCTACGATATTTAGATGTAATACATAATATAGTCCCAATTAAATCATGTATTGTAATGTAGTCCCAATTAAATCATGTATTGTATTGTGTAGGTGGTTGTAAGAGACACCCCTTTTTTTTTCATTTTTCATGTACCCACAACTTAAAAATTCCGAAACGAGCGGCTACTACTACTTCTAGCTGGCGGAAGACAACCTGAAACCTGTAACACGCACACAAGCAACGAAGGTCCCAGCAGCCATAGGGGAACACACGACTGAGGGGAGCACAAACCAACCCTCAACGGAAACATCTAAGAGCTACCTAGCGTTTATCATCCAAGGCATTTGGATAACAGGTCACAGTTGTACACTAAAAAGACAATGTAAAAGTAAGGACAGATATGTGTATGTGTTGATTATTATTTAGAACTGATAAATTAGTTAAACAGACTTTTAAAGGAAAAAGAAACAAACGAAAGACAATACAAAGGACAAATTCAAGTGCGAAAAAGACAAATGGTTAAACTCCCGTATTATGTGTGCGTGTTTCTTAAGTATACAGTATGCGCAGTGTGTAAGGTTTGCTACAGAAGAGAGTAGTAGTGTCGTTCTACAAGACATTAAAATGACTTTTTCTTTAGTGGAGTAGATGAACAAAAATTTTTTTAAAATTATTTCTTTTGATATTGAATTTTATTTGCATTAGTAGTAAAGTGATTTAACCGGCTCTGCACGACCTGGAAAAATTAGAAACGGGGGCCGTTTCTAGGTAGACCGGGGGGATGTGACGATTATCCCAAAAAGGCATTTAATATTCCTTCAAAGTTATAAATTGCATGTGGAATTTTTGAGTGACGCAGTTATTCTAAACAATTACGCAAATATCGTAATGGGTTCGTTGCTCTGGGTTTCTAGGCGAAAAACTAGGTTACGCTGACCCTGCAGATATCGAAAACATTTCGGGGTTTGCGTGAATTGACCAATAGAACGTTGACCTACTGGACTTTTGCGAGACGTGGAAGTGAGCTGTCACGCAAAAGGACGGACGTGGAAGCGGAACGGAGAAGGTGACGGTGGCTTTTTGGGGGGTCGTGGCATTCAGTTTTTGGGGGCCAGAAGGGAACCACGTCAAGTGGCCGAGGGCAGAAAAATCGAGAGGGCGAGAAGTGTTCAGAAAAAATAGCGGAGTCAAGGGGCATGAATAGAAGTTCCAAAAAGTGCAGTGCCGGTACAACCATAATGTGAGTAATAACCCTTATTATTATTGTATTTATTCCCAAAGCAAGCATTATAATTTGTACTACCAATATCCTGTTTTCTCTGGACAGCGTTTGTAGTCCCTGGATCTTTCGCTCTTAAGGGAACGATCCCGAAGGACCCGGAGACCGTCGCGGCTTGTGCCAACCCTGTTGACACAATCCGGGCGTTAAAAGTGGTCAGGGGGGAAAGAACAAGCAAGTACGGTCTTGGAAGGCGACGGGGAATTAGCGCTCTGAAGGCTTCAAAGGCCGCTAAGCGTGACAATATATCATGATAAAAAAATCCTGTTTTATTATTTTTCCGTGCATAAAAAAATCAACTAAAAATAAAAGTTAAAAAACGTGCGGAAAAGTAACTTTTCCGCACTAGTGCTGAAAAATTTCTTTTCCGCACGATTTTGGTTTTGTTAAAAATGAAAATATTTAGGACTCATTAATTGATTTATGTAACTATTCTATCTTGCGTATCATTTTCTAGCATTATTAAAAAATCTTTGCGAATTAAAACATGTTTTTTATAAAGAAGATGGACAAGAACACTCGTAGAAAAAACATTGTACCTAACTCTTGCGGAAACTATCTTTTCCATCCTTGACGGCTTGCCTGAGCTCCGCTCCGCGTGGTTTGTGCAACTACCGTCGCGTGCGGAAAAGTACCTCTTTCCACACTTGTTAGGTAAATAACTATTGTACAAACAATTAAAAGCCTAAGCGATACAAAAAATATTTATGTAAAAGATATTTATAAAAAGATAAAAGACCTTAAGTGGGATGAAACTACTGCTTTTGTTGATTTGGAGTTTTCAGTAAAAATAGCTAAAGAAGTAAAGAAATATATCCCTTTATCAGACAACCATTTCAATAGCTATGTAGCGGTACATGTATTAACAGATTTTTGGAAAGAAATGCAAAATATTGAGTTGCTACACTTTGGAAGAAGTCTATATACAAGTAAACTCCATATCATAATCTTTGAGATAACTTTTTGACAGGTATCAGCTGTGTACCATAACAAATAGCATAGGCCAGCGAAAAAAAGTTGTCAAAAGTTGTCTCAAAGATAATGATATGAACTGTAATTAAATAAAACTAAGAACGACGTACGGGACAAAAATATTTGTGTGCAGGTTGTTGTTTGTCAATGTAAATAAATGTAATATTTATCATGTGTATTTGTACATTTTTATATTGAGCAAGCTTAATAATTATAAGGATTTGATTTGGCTCGGTTTGGTTATGTTAAATAGATAACTTGGGTGTCAAAATGTTGCCTAAAAAAACATGTAAATTTGTGAAATAACAACGAAGACAGTTTTTTCCTGTAAATAAATGTGCAGATTTTTATATTTATCGTGTATGTTTGTAGTGAAGGCTTTCGTTTTGTTACATTAAATGTATATTTTAGGGCCAAGATTCTAAAATATCTTGTAAATTTGTTAATTACCAAATCAAACAAATATAAAATATTTGTAAAAAATTTTTGATTTACTATTTGTATTTGTTAATTTTTATATTGACCAACTGGTTCGGTTTGATTCTATTAATTGTATATTTTGGATGAAAAATTTATGAATTAACAACGAAGGCAGGCAGGTTTTTCTGTAAATAATTATTGTACATTTTTATATTGACCAACCTTATTTATATGGGTTTGGTTCGGTTTGGTTGTACTTGATATGTATTATAAAGCCATGATTTTTTCAAACTAACTTGTGAATTTGTAAAAGAACAACGAACCAAGATGTTGTTACGTAAATAAATGTAGGGATTTTTGGATTTCTTATGTGTATTTGTAAACTTTTATTTTGACCAAGGTTAGTTAGGGGCTTAGGTTGATTTGATTATATTAACTAATAAGTTTTAATGTCAAAATTTTATCATATAAACTTGTAAATTTGTCAAATAAATAGTAAAAGTTTTTCACGTAAATATATGTGAATATTTTTGGATTTATTTATTCATTTCACCCTGTAGCTCACCTCCCTTGTTTTTAAAAACGTGATTTTTCAAAATCTTTACTGCTATTTAGATATCACCCTGCAGCTTACCTACTGAAAGGAAATGAAATTTAGTAAGTGGTATGATTGCTTAACGTGTTCCTAACTATTTTTTACTAACAAATGCTCCCGACAACGTTGTTTTTTAAAACATGATTTTTACGAAATCTTATTACTAATTTCGATATCACCCTGTACCTCACTTCCTGGACCTAACGGTGATACAGTCAGTTAATGGTATGATTGTTTAACGTATTCCTAACTATACTTTGCTAACAAAAGCTCCGGAGCTTGTTTTTTAAAAATGTGATTTTTAGAAAATTTACACACACTAATAATTTCTATATCACCATGTAGCTCAATTCCTGGACCTAAAGGTGATAAAATCTAATAATGTTATGATTGTGTAACGTGTTTCAAATGATTTTTTGCTACCGAAAGCTCTTGACAACATTGTTTTTTAAAAATGTGTTTTTTAGAAAATTACGCTTTTAATTTCGATATCACCCTGTAGGTCTCTCACTTCCTGGATCTAAAAATAATACAATAAGTTCATGATATATTTTTTAATGTTTTTCTAACTCTTATTTGCTAACTAAAACTCCTGACAGAGTTGTTTTTTAAAAATGTGATTTTTATTAAGATTTACTACTATTTTCGATACCACCCTGTAACTCACCTCCTGAACCAAAATTTGATCTAATCCGTAAATAGTAGTTTTTTGTGGCTATTTTCAACTTTTTATTGCTAAGTAGAAAATTAGAATTTTTTAACAAATCTATAATATTAGGCACACAAGAAATTTTACATAATTATACAAACATTATTTTTAATTATACGAATTTATAGAAAGTTTGAAACTTATGTTATAAGGGTTTGTTTCTTGAGTCCGGTCAGGGGTGCAATAAAACCAAAAAATATTTTGAAATCTATTTTCAGGTCGGCTGTACGCAGCTGTCTGCCTATATGTGCAGATCCCTCTAGGGAGCGTGTCGCAAACTTAAGTTTTCCTTGCACAATGTGCCCCACGTGGTCGTGGCACCCCTGAAATCTTCCGCCTTCGACTTATTTTCCTCAGGTGGCGACTGTAGCAAGTATTTCTTAGGGTCACTGCATCCTGAAAGCCTGGCGTCTCCCAGGGGTAGCGACACCAAACATAACCTCATTTGGTTTATGGTTTACAAATGTTACGTAAACAACTGTCCGTCACATCCGGTATATAAATTTTACTGTCCAAATAAACAAACCTAAAAAAACTAAGTTTTTTATGATTTCAAATTTATTAGGATCCACACAGCGAAGGAAACCAAAAATATAGTTTGCATGTTTTATATATATATTTTTGTTTTGTATCACTTAATAAATTTTTTATGCTCTCTACGGAATAAAAGTGTACGTTTAATCCCTTTTTTCATGGGCTATGGTCGGGCAGTCAAATTGGAAATATTCAATTTTTGGGTGATTTTGATATAACTTGGCATGCTGGTTAAGGACTTCCTACGAAGGTGGGAAAAAACAGTAATTTGCTCGGCGTCGCATTATAGGTATCGTCGCGACGCCCTAAAGATGAAGATTGATAGTTACCTACTTTTTGTCAAATATCTCAAAAACGGTAATTTGTAGGACAATTTTGTTTCCAGTTTTATGCAGCCAGTAGATGTATCTATCTACCGCTCTATAACAATCTCAACAAATAGTTTGAGTTTTTTTATTAAAAACTTTAGAAGTGAAATTTTTACCAAAATTTAAATTTGTAATTTTTAAAACTTTTGGATTATTTGCATCCCTTGAACACAGTTTAGTGGTGATTTTGATCTCGAATAATAATTATTGTATTTTTTGAGTTAGCCTATCACATTGTGCTTAAATTTATATATTATCTTTATACAGAACCGCGCAAAAAATACCAAAATTAGCAATTTTGCGTTTTGTAAAAAAACTATAAAAAATGCTCTTAAGATTAAATAATTTTTTTTAAGTATCACTACTAATTTTTTTATTCCTATTTCTTGTCCAAATATTATTAAAACTTAACAAAATTATTTAAAAAATATTTCGGTAAATGTAAAATAGACCGGGTGTCTAATAAAAAAATTCAAACTTAAGTAATGCTATTTAAAAAAAAACATTGGATTTAGGGCTCAATTTGACATCTCTTCATTTGTGTGCCTCGGATTTCTATATTTTCTGGGTGATTTTGATCCTCCAAAGGAATTAGTTATATTAAGAAACAAGCTTTCAAAAACTGTATAATTTTACAAAAATCGTGCCGGAGTTTTTATGCCAAACGTACCTAAAAATAGCACTTTTTAAAAAATTGTCGAAATTCCCAAAAATACAACATTTACCTTAAATATCGTTTTACAAATGACAATTTTATAATGTATAAAATCATCCAGCCATACCAAATTTAAAGAGAACCTTAATTCTCGAAAACGGAAGCAAAATTTTTAAATTTAGTAGGGGTGCCGACTACAAAAACTTTAATTATTTGGTTTCAAAATATTAATATGTTTTATGTCTCAAAATGCTTTGGATTTATATAGAACCTTAGAACCTACAATACATTTAAATAACTGAAGCCCATAACAGGACCCACCCTAGATATTTAGGCGCCCTGGGCGAAACAGTAAATTGGCGCGCCTATACTCATACTTCTAAATACATCTAATCCGGCTACTCTAGATGTACAATTTAGCACCTTTAGAGCCCTGAGCAGAAGCCCGGTTTACCCGTGCCTACTACAGGCCCTGCCCTGCCCATAGACGAAATAAAGGGGTCTAAAGTTACAAAAAATGCAAATACCAAATAAATTACTAGCTGTTTTCTGCGGCTTTTGGGGTTTGCAAGTACCTGCAAATGTTTTCTATTTAGCTCTAAATCAGCGTGTACGTATATTTATTGAACTTTATTAGTTCTAGGGTAAAAATATTATAATAAGCCAATTTTAGGAATGCTTTATATAGGCAGTAATTTTAAGGCTTTATTTGTAAAATGTTGCTAAAATACTTCCCATAATACCTGTAATAGTGAATTTCAAATTAACCATCGCGGAGGCGTCATCATGTTTCCTTCCAATTTGTTAGTCACCTGAGTTAGTACTGATATACTTATCGACCTTAAGGAAATCCTACTCTATGCAATACCACCTCTAGAGTATTATTTCAAGTATCTTATAGTTAAATGGCTCCAAGTAATTAAAATTCTGGTGGCTTGGAATAAATGTGACAAAAACAATGGAACACATTGTGTCATTATCTTTTTGGTGCGTTCGTTTCGCAACAAAACTTATGTAGGTTTCTTGGTAAGTTGCATTTTTTTATAAAATTACCGGTATTTCAAAAATATCGCTAGCGGAGTTTATTATTTCATAAATATCTAAATTAATAAGTATTTCTTTTCTATTTCGGTAATTATAAATTTTTGTTTTTTCTAACTAGAGAATGTTAAATTACATGGTTTATAATTATTATGTTCAGGTCCGGGGCTGGAGTATTGGCCGCCTATTTTGATGCCTCTCCTGATCATAGAATTCTTTAAAATGTTCGATTTTGATAGGGTGAATTGCACTTTGCAAGTGGTCTTATTTATTTTTTAATAAATTTCTCGTTTTATTGTACGCATTTGGCTGCCCTCATATAACAGCACCATAGGTGACTGCGTCATTGATGGCCTTACCCCCAGACAAAATAGTTTTTTGGATTATAATAATTTATCAAAGTTTAACAGGAAGTAAAATAAAATATTATTATATGGTAAAAATACACTGTCTTCGGAAATTAGCAAACAATCTATGAGATTAAAAATTTGGGATGGATTTCTTGTTTGCTTTTTTAATTCTGCTTGCATTTCTTTACTTATGAATTCCTTATTAATGAACTGCTTTTAATGAACAAAAAAGCATCATGGTTAACATCGATAGGGGGTGAAAATGACTCGCAACTAAAAATAGCGATCCTTCATAAAGAGACAAATATTATTTAGTCGGCCGTCTTTGATTTAAAAATTGACGAAAGTTGCTATGGTGATGCTCAAAGAGCAATCGATTCTCACTATGATACTTTTCATTTAATTGAAATCGGTTTAGTTTTAATAAATTTGTGAGGAAATGCAGACAGAATTAGGCAATCGTATAGTTTGTGAAACATCTTTGCTCTATTAATGGTTAAAATAAAAATTAATATTTCAGAAACTGTCAAGCCCAATGATTTAAGATTTGTTCTGTGTGGCGGATAAAGAACTTTCTAACGAATTAAAAAAAAACGGATAGTTTCTTGAAACATAAGAATAAACAAACTTCTTTGAAAGGTTAAGTTTGATTCTGACCGCCATCTTGAATTTTAAGAAGGTGATAAATTTCGATAGGGACCTTTAAAGCGCAATTAATTTTTGCCTTGATACTTTTTATTTGAGGAAAATCGGTTTAGTAATAATTAATTTGTTAGGAAATGAATGGAGACAGAATTGAAATCTGTACAATAAAGTTAAAACAAAAATTATTTTTTTTGGAACAATCCAACTGATTTTAGTAATGCGTACCTCGTCCGTGCGTGGCAGAAATAGGATTATTTTATAAATTAAAAGAAAAAACTAAAAAAAGATCTAGAACATAAAAATAAAAAAAAGTGTGTGTGCTTAAGACCACACGGCAGAAGTGTAAACTTCAACAAGTCGTTCCCAGTTAGTCACCCCTAGCCGACTTCACCCGAATGAGCGCCTGACGGCTCAGTTCAATTCACTACCCACAAAAACTGCGAAATGCGCCTAAAGAAGTTTACATTTCAACAAGCAAATTTAAAGGGTTTAGCATGATTTTGTGTTCCATCTTGTAATGTCAAGATTGCGGATAAATTATTTTTTCAAAAAAATCCTGATTCATTTCCTGCAAACATCAGCTTTTTTCAATAAAACCGGTAGGAAAATTAAGGAAAAATACAAAAATGTAAATTTTGATAAAAACTAAATTTAACAATTTTTATTTAATGCAACTTAATCACGCTTCTAAAGTGTAATACCTTGTTAGAAAGGCACACTCATTGTCTGCCTAAAAGTGAAATTGAACTGTCCTATCTATTGTAGTTATTAAGTTATTTCAGAAAATCTGGATTAATGTCACGTCACATTTGAAAGCGTCGCGACGCCGCATATATTACGTCGCCGGAAAAAAAAATATGATTTTTGTAAATGTCTTCATAAGTTTATTAATTCTACCAATTTATATCAAAATCACCACAAATTCGGAAATTCTGCCCAACCACTAAGGTAGTATTTCTTGTCCCCAGTGATTAATAGTAATTTCTTTAAAACCATAAAGGCAAAATATAGGTTTTTGGATTATTTTATTTTATCATAATACAAAAATCAAAAAGGAATCAAGATATATACACGATACCGATTATTTTGTTCCAGCTTGCCGTAAGCTTACTGTACTTTGCTGATGACTTGGTTCGTTTCGATCGTTATTGTGTCCTTGGGCATAGAATATTGCTTCCATATAAACGAAGCATTTAACTTTCTAGACTTCTCCAGGCTGTAAACCAGGAAACTGTGAAATTTTCGAAATTCTGTTTATTGCATCATTTCCATGCCCATCTCAAAGTAAGAATATGCTTTATTTTCCATCTTCGAGATATATAATTCGAACTTTTGCTCGACTAAACTTATTTAGTTTGTTACGAAATAAATAATAATTTTTCGACATTGTTTGTTATAAGGTCACTCATCGTCAAGCAAGCTTTACCTTACTTGACGATGAGTGACCTTAGTTTGACAACTATCACTGCCCACTGTTTTTTTATATACGGGGGGTTGACATGCTAAAACTACAGTACGGTAAGTGGTTTAATACCTATTTATTTAGTTAATGATTATTATTATTTTTAGTATATAAAAATAAACCTTGGCATTAAAGTCCTTTTTAGTCACTTAGCAAATTATAGCCCTTCTTCCGGTCGGGCATGAAAATTCCCGCCGTGGTATTAAAAGTAAACACTGCACGCCCCAGGTTTAAAATATACCTACTATTATTTTTATTATTAGTGTTCAAAAAAAAGCGGGCGGCGAAGAAAAGGTCGAAAATACAAAAAGTCGAAAATACAAAAGTTCGAAAGTAGAAAAGGTCGAAAATACAAAAGATTGAAAAACAAAAGGTCCAAACAAAGATCGAAAGTAGCTACACTGTAATGATTGCAAAACAAAGTAGAATTAAGAGACACACAGGTACACACACACACACTCATAGAAAAGTTTTTAAAAAAGCAACATCCAATAAAAACTCAAGGTAGCAACACGACGGGTCGCAGAACTTTGTTCGAAAACATTTTCTTCGAACGGAAATTTTTATGAAAACAATTTCTTCTAATGGAAATTTGTTGGCTTGCTAAACTTAACACAACTCATATAGTTCGACTAATGGGGTTTTTTCTAACAATTTTTGGAAACAAAAACTTCCCTGACTTCTTTCCCGGGATCCTAGAGGGTGTGAAACCAAACCGAACCAACCGAGACCTATTGTCGAAAAATGATTTCCCTAAATTAGCTTTCCGGTCCTCATTTTGGAAGGTTGAAATCGGTGTTACTCTAACCTTTCTTAATTGAGCACATCAGGAGGTATCTGGACCGGTTCGGATACGTTTGCGATCAATTGACAAAGTTTAGGAAAATACCAATTTCGACCTTCCAAAAGGAGGAAAGTAGACAAATTTTCAGAATGTTTACGATCCCGGGAAAGAAGTCAGGGTTTTTTTGAAAAAATATGTTAAAAAGACCTTGCCGTAGTCAAACTATATGAATTGTGTTAGGTTTGGAAATCCAGGTCTAGAGCGTCTTTTATCGAAAAACTTGCTTTCGAAGAAAATAATTTCTATTCGAAGAAAATGTTTTTGAACAACTATTACTTACGAACAAATTTCCGTTCAAAGAAATGGTGTTCGAATAAATTTCCGTTTAAAAAAAATGTTTTCGAACAAATTTCCATTAGAAGAAATTGTTTTCATAAAAATTTCCGTTCGAAGAAAAGGTTTTCGAACAAAGTTCTGCGACCTGTCGTGTTGCTACCTTGAGTTTTTATTGGATGTTGATTTTTTAAAAACTTTTCTATGAGTGTGTGTGTGTACCTGTGTGTCTCTTAATTCTACTTTGTTTTGCAATCATTACAGTGTAGCTACTTTCGATCTTTGTTTCTTTTGTTTTTCAATCTTTTGTATTTTCGACCTTTTGTACTTTCGAACTTTTGTATTTTCGACTTTTTGTATTTTGAACCTTTTCTTCGCCGCCCGCTTTTTTTTGAACAATAATAAAAATAATAGTAGGTATATTATAAACCTGGGGCGTGCAGTGTTTACTTTTAATACCACGGCGGGAATTCACATGCTCGACCGGAAGAAGGGCTATAATTTGCTAAGTGACTAAAAGGGACTTTAATGCCAAGGTTTATTTTTATATACTAAAAATAATAATAATCATAAACTAAATAAATAGGTATTAAACCACTTACCGTACTGTAGTTTTAGCATGTCAAGTATATAAAAAAGCAGTGGGCAGTGATAGTTGTCACGGCATTACATTAAACAAAAGTCAGTCAGATGCTAACAAACTAAGGTCACTCATCGTCAAGCAAGGTAAAGCTTGCTTGACGATGAGTGACCTTATAACAAACAATGTGGAAAAAATATTATTTATTTCAGAACAAACTAATTAAGTTTAGTCGAGAAAAAGTTCGAATTACATTTCTCGAAGATGGAAAATAAAGCATATTCTTACTTTGAGATGGGCATGGAAATGATGCAATAAACAGAATTTCGAAAATTTCACAGTTTCCTGGTTTACAGCCTGGAGAAGTCTAGAAAGTTAAATGCTTCGTTTATATGGAAGCAATATTCTATGCCTAAGGACACAATAACGATCAAAACGAACCAAGCCATCGGCAAAGTACAGTAAGCTTACGGCAAGCTGGAACAAATTAATCGGTATCGTGTATATATTCCTTTTTGTTTTTTGTATTATGATAAAATAAAATAATCCAAAAACCTATATTTTGCCTTTATGGTTTTAAAGAAATTACTTTCAATCGCTGGGGACAAGAAATACTACCTTAGCCCATGAAAAAAGGGATTAAACGTACAGCTTTATTCCGTAGAGAGCATAAAAAATTTATTAAATGATACAAAACCCAACATAATAGTTTTCTATATTTTAGAATATATATAAAACATGCAAGCTATATTTTTGGTTTCCTTCGCTGTGTGGGACCTAACACAAGGTCCTAATAAATTTGAAATCATAAAAAACTTAGTTTTTTTAGGTTTGTTTATTTGGACAGTAAAATTTATATACCGGATGTGACGACAGTTCTTTGCGTAACATTTGTAAACCATTTAATTTTTTTAAACATAAAAAAAGCTACGCTCCTGACAGTGTCATATTTGTCATTATGTTTGGTGTCGCTACCCCTGGGAGACATGAGCGGCTAGTTCACAACTTTCATTCCGTTTGCTATTAGTCGAAATAGTCAGCTGACTTTTTGATGTTGAACGTTGCCGTTTAAGATTATTATTATATTATATTAAGAGATGGTGCCACCAGTCAAGCATTTAACAAACTTTATGTTTACAGCTTTCGGCGAAAATTACGAATATATACTAGTTGTAAGTGACTAAAAAGTGTAGTGGTTTGTGCAGTACATACCTATTGAATTTAACTAAATCTATGCATATGCCGATGAGATTTTTTTATTGTTTTTTAAAAACATATTATATTTTTTTTTAATTAGCTTCCCTATCCTGTTTTCCTGTCGAAATCGGTGTTAACCTAACCCTGATAAATTATTCGACAACGTATCCTAACCTGTCCAGACACGCCCCGGTTAGGATACGTTTCCCATCAATTGACCACGGTTAGGTTTTGTTTCAGTTTGGTTTACCACAGATTTCAACCTCCCAAAACGAGGACATGAGAGTTTTAATTTTAAAAATCCCGCCTGACTATGTCAACCAATAGCAAATGGAATGCAAGTTGTGAACTATCCGCTCGTTGGGAGACGCCAGGCTTTCAGGATGCAGTGACCCTAAGAATAGTTGCGACAGTCGCCACCCGACGAAAATAAGTCAAAGGCAGAATTTTTCAGGGGTGCCACGACCACGTGGTCACATTGTGCAAGGAAAACTTAAGTTTGCGACACGCTCCCTAAATTTCAAACTTTCTGTAAATTCGTATAATTAAAAATAATGTTTGTATAATTATGTAAAATTTCTTGTGTGCCTAATATTATATATTTATTAAAAAATTCTAATTTTCTACTAGCAATAAAAAGTTGAAAATAGCCCCAAAAAACTACTATTTACGGATTAGATCAAATTTTGGTCCAGGAGGTGAGTTACAGGGTGATAGTAGTAAATCTTAATAAAAATCACATTTTTAAAAAACAACTCTGTCAGGAGTTTTAGTTAGCAAATAAGAATAAGAAATACATTAAAAATGTATCATGAACTTATTGTATTATTTTTAGATCCAGGACGTGAGAGACCTACAGGGTGATATCGAAATTAGAAGCGTAATTTTCTAAAAAACAAATTTTTAAAAAACAATGTTGTCAAGAGCTTTCGTTAGCAAAAAATTATTTAAAACACGTTACACAATCATACCATTATCAGACTTTATCACCTTCAGGTCCAGGAATTGAGCTACATGGTGATATAGAAATTATTAGTGTGTGTAAATTTTCTAAAATTCACATTTTTAAAAAGCAAGGTTGTCCGGAGCTTTTGTTAGCAAAGTCTAGTTAGGAATACGTTAAACAATCATACCATTAACTGACTGTATCACCGTTAGGTCCCGGAAGTGAGGTACAGGGTGATATCGAAATTAGTAATAAAATTTCGTAAAAATCACGTTTTTAAAAAACAACGTTGTCAGGAGCGTTTGTTAGCAAAAAATAGTTAGGAACACGTTAAGCAATCATACCACTTACTAAATTTCATTTACTTCCAGTAGGTAAGCTGCAGGGTGATATCTAAATAGCAGTAAAGATTTTGAAAAATCACGTTTTTAAAAAACAAGGGAGGTGAGCTACAGGGTGAAATGAATAAATAAATCCAAAAATATTCACATATATTTACGTAAAAAACTTTTACTATTTATTTGACAAACTTACAAGTTAATATGATAAAATTTTGACATTAAAACTTATTAGTTAATATAACCAAATCAACCTAAGCCCCTAACTAACCTTGGTCAAAATAAAAGTTTACAAATACACATAAGAAATCCAAAAATCCCTACATTTATTTACGTAACAACATCTTGGTTCGTTGTTCTTTTACAAATTCACAAGTTAGTTTGAAAAAATCATGGATTTATAATACATATCAAGTATAACCAAACCGAACCAAACCCATATAAGTAAGGTTGGTCAATATAAAAATGTACAATAATTATTTACAGAAAAACCTGCCTGCCTTCGTTGTTAATTCACAAATTTACATGCTTATTTGACAAAAATTTTTCATCCAAAATATACAATTAATAGAATCAAACCGAACCAGTTGGTCAATATAAAAATTAACAAATACAAATAGTAAATCAAAAATTTTTTACAAATATTTTACATTTGTTTGATTTGTTAATTAACAAATTTCCAAGATATTTTAGAATATTGGCCCTAAAATATATATTTAATGTAACAAAACGAAAGCCTTCACTAGGCTTGCCTAATGTAAACATTTACAAACATACACGATAAATATAAAAATCTGCACATTAATTTACAGAAAAAAACTGTCTTCGTTGTTATTTCACAAATTTGCATGCTTTTTAGGCAAAAATTTGACACCCAAGTTATCTATTTAACATAACCAAACTGAGCCAAATCAAATCCTTATAATTATTAAGCTTGCTCAATATAAAAATGTACAAATACACATAATAAATATTACATTTATTTACATTGACAAACAACAACCTGCACACAAATATTTTTGTCCCGTACGTCGTTCTTAGTTTTATTTAATTACTGGTATATTCCAAAGTGAAGCGACTCAATATTTTGCATTTCTTTCAAAAAATCTGTTAATACATGTACCGCTACATAGCTATTTGGTTGTCTGATAAAGGGATATATTTCTTTACTTCTTTAGCTATTTTTACTGAAAACTCCAAATTAACAAAAGCAGTAGTTTCATCCCACATAAGGTCTTTTATCTTTAAATTTTAAATATCTTTTACATAAATATTTTTTTGTATCGCTTAGGCTTTTAATTGTTTGTACAATAGTTATTTACCTCACAAGTGCGGAAAGAGGTACTTTTCCGCACGCGACGGCAGTTGCACAAACGACGCGGAGCGGAGTTCGGGCAAGCCGTCAAGGATGGAAAAGATAGTTTCCGCAAGAATTAGGTACAATGTTACTTCTTCTTTATCAAAAAAACATGTTTTAATTCGCAAAGATTTTATAATAATGCTAGAAAATGATACGTAAGATAGAATAGTTACATAAATCATTTGATGAGTCCTAAATATCTTCATTTTTAACAAAACAAAAAACGTGCGGAAAAGAAATTTTTCAGCACTAGTGCGGAAAAGTTACTTTTTTGTACGTTTTTTTAACTTTTATTTTTACTTGATTTTTTTATGCACGGAAAAATAATAAAACAGGATTTTTTTATTATGATATATTAAAAAGAAACTTTATGTAAAGAACATTTAATTAACAATAACGAAAAAGTTAACGATGGTAGATATTGAAATTGAAAGTGCACTTTCTGTTTGTTGCATGCTTCAATATACATCAGATGCCGCAACATCTTGAATAACGTCGTTTCTTATTGGAATTTGATTGGTTGGTGTTTGGCCCACTACAGAAATGCCTTGATCAGTTTGCTGCTTAGAATTACTACTGTAGTGAATGGAGGAACGTATATTGGTCTGTACAGGCTGAAACACATTACAGGATTCTTCATTCGGTGCTTCTGGTAGCATCGGTGCAGCAGCACTTCTTGAAAATGAAACTTGTGTGTAGGAGGACGGGTTTTCATTTAAAAACGATTGTGGACGGGAAGGTTCTTGCAATTTGGACGTGCGGAAAAAAATCGTGAGGAAAGTAAAAATGATGCGAAAAAGTAAAATTGTGCGGAAAAGTAATTAACGTAATATTCTTTTAATAGATCGCTCAAGAAACCCTAACTTATATGTTCTTGGTTTGTAAACAGTAAGGTGAGGCCAAAAGTTATTTTTAAAAATATGATTTATAAAAAAATGTACTACTAGTATCTTACCTTCTGGACCTAAGTGTAACGCAGTTAGTGAATGGTGTGGTTTGTTTACATATTCCTAACTATTTTTTGCTCACCAAGACTCCTGATAAAGTTGATTTTTAAAATTGTGATTTTTACAAAAGTGTTTTACTAATTTTGATATCACCCTGTACCTTACTCCAAGGACCTAAAGGTAATACAGTCAGTTAATGTTATGATTTTTTAACGTGTTCCTAAGCATTTTTTGATAACGCAAGCTCTTGACAACATTGTTTTCTAAAAATGTGATTTTTAGAAAAATACACTAGTAATTTAGATATCACCCAGTAGCTCACTTGCTGGCTCTAAAGGTAATACAATAAGTTAGTGATGTGATTTTTTAAGGGATTTCTAACTCTTGTTTGCTAAGTAAAACTCCTGACAAAGTTGTTTTTAACAATGTTAATTGTACAACTATTTTTGATATCACCCTGTAACTCACCCCCTGAACCTAAATTTGAAATAATCCGTTAATACATAGTTTAACTTTTTGGGCTATTTTCAACTTTTTATTGTTAAGTAGAGAACTAGAATTTCTAAACAAATCTATAATAGATTTTAAGGTCACCCTGTAGCAGACCTGAACCTAACCTTTATAACCTGGGTTTGGTAGACTTTTTTTCTATCTCTTCTCATACCTGATCATAAGAAATATTAGACAAACATTATTTTTAATTATATGATAATTATAATAACAAGTTTGATATTTATATATTCAAAGGTTATTTTTTGGGCCACGGGTTGCAATAAATCCGAAAATTATTTATTTTTTCATAAATTTGTCAACCCTAATAGTTTTCTTTCCTAAAATTCATTTGATTTCGTTAAAATAATATTACGTTTGATTTTGTGGTCGGCTGTACTTAGCCATTCGGTGTGGTTCGCTTTGCATGTCATGTTCGTGTTATTTGAATCCAACTTTAACGAAATAAGAAAAACGTCTCATGGTTTTGTTGTTGTTTTTTTCCGGAAAAATACAATTTTTTAAGAACCTGTGCATCATCAACAATCCCGGAAAAATATTGAATTATCAGCGATCGAGTTTAAAGGTAGGTTTTAGATTATATTTTTCCTCATTTTTCGGTTTTTGACGCTGTACAAAAAACTGAAATTTACGATGTTGCCATGATTTAGGGCTAAAATTTGAGGCGTCAAATTTTTTTAGATTGTTTCAAATTATTTCAAATTTTAAAGAATTGCCCCCAATCTGACAAAATTTGACGTTTCAAATTTTAGCCATAAATCATGGCAGCATCGTAAATTTCAGTTTTTGTACAGCGTCAAAAACCTAAAAATGAGGAAAAATATAATCTAAAACCTACCTTTAAACTCGATTGCTGATAATTCAATATTTTTCCGGGATTGTTGATGATGCACAGGTTCTTAAAAAATTGTATTTTTCCGGAAAAACAACATGACAAAAACAATGAGACGTTTTTCTTACTTCGTTAAAGTTAGAGTCAAATAACACGCACATAACATACCTATGCTAAGTACAGCCGACCACAAAATCAAAAGTAAAATTATTTTAACGAAATCAAATAAATTTTAGGATAGAAAACTATTAGGTTTGATAAGCTTATGAAAAACAAAAATCATTTTCAGATTTATTGCAACCCGTGGCCCAAACTTTGAAATATATAAATATCAAACTTGTTATTATTATTATCATATAATTCAAAATATTGTTTGTCTAATATTTCTTATGATCAGGTATGGAAGAGATAGAAAAAAAAGTCTGCCAAACCCAGGTTATAAAGGTTAGGTTCAGGTCTGCTACAGGGTGACCTTAAAATCTATTATAGATTTGTTTAGAAATTCTAGTTCTCTACTTAACAATAAAAAGTTGAAAATAGCCAAAAAAACTAAACTATGTATTAACGGATTATTTTAAATTTAGATTCAGGGGGTAAGTTACAGGGTGATATCAGAAATAGTTGTACAATTTACATTGTTAAAAACAACTTTGTCAGGAGTTTTACTTAGCAAACAGGAGTTAGAAATACCTTAAAAAATCATATCACTAACTTATTGTATTTCCTTTAGAGCCAGAAAGTGAGCTTCAGGGTGATATCGAAATTACTAGTGAATTTTACTAAAAATCATATTTTTAGATAACAATGTTGTCAAGAGCTTTCGTTATCAAAAATGGTTAGGAACACGTTAAATCGTAACAATAACTGACTGTATTACCTTTAGGTCCTTGGAGTAAGGTACAGGGTGATATCAAAATTAGTAAAACACTTGTGTAAAAATCACAATTTTAAAAATAATCTTTATCAGGAGTCTTGGTGAACAAAAATAGTTAGGAATATGTAAACAAACTACACCATTCACTAACTGCGTTACATTTAGGTCCAGTAGGTAAGATACTAGTAGTAAATTTTTTTATAAATTACATTTTTAAAAATAACTTTTGGCCTCACCTTACTGTTTACAAACCAAGAACATATAAGTTAGGGTTTCTTGAGCGATCTATTAAAAGAATATTACGTTAATTACTTTTTCTATAAGCGTGCGGAAAAGTCCACTTTTCCGCACGCACTTTAGTGTGGAATGTGCCACTTTTCCGCACTAGTGCGGAAAAATATTTTTTCCGCACTAGTGCAGAAAAGTAAATTTGTTACGATTTTGAGGTGTTCTATAACATTTAGACCGTTCAAAATACATTTGTATCTTTCCTAGCACACGAAATATCCTAAAAATATTCAAATTGACTAAAATTCTGCTATATTTTCAATATTTTCGATAAAATAAAGTTTTCAGTAAAATAGGTTCAAATTATAAGTTTTAAACCTCCCCGGTATAAATATCGTCATTGTCAATGTCAAACAACAATGAACTCTAGTGGTTTTAGATTTGGCATCTTAAATCACCATAGCAACAAAGTACAAACAAACTGTCAAAACAAAGCCAATTTTGCAGATACAAGCGTCTTTTGAATTTTTCAAACAAAAAAATCAGATTTTCAATGGATTCTTCGGACGAAGATCTACCCCAGTCAGTTCTAGAAGCCGCTAGAATGTGAATAATAATAGTTGATTTGATTAAAACGTTTTGAATATAAATAATTTTCTGATTAATTTTTAGTTTTTTCCTCACGCTTATAGAAAAAATAGTGTACCTAACTCGTGCGTAAAGCGTCTTTTCCGCACTTGATTGCTGGCCAAACTCCGCTATCGCGTCGTTTGGCCATCTGCAATCGCGTGCGGAAAAGAGGCACTTTCCGCACTAGTTAGGTAAACTACAATTTTACTTTTTCGCATCATTTTTACTTTCCTCACGATTTTTTTCCGCACGTCCAAATTGCAAGAACCTTTCCGTCCATAATCGTTTTCAAATGAAAACCCGTCCTCCTACACACAAGTTTCATTTTCAAGAAGTGCTGCTGTACCGATGCTACCAGAAGCACCGAAGGAAGAATCCTTTAATGTGTTACAGCCTGTACAGACCAATATACCTTCCTCCATTCACTACAGTAGTAATTCTAAGCAGCAAACTGATCAAGGCATTTCTGTAGTGGGCCAAACACCAACCAATAAAATTCAAATAAGAGACGACGTTATTCAAGATGTTGCGGCATCTAATGTATATTGAAGCATGCAACAAACAGAAAGTGCACTTTCAATTTCAATATCTGCCATCGTTAACTTTTTCGTTATTGTTAATTAAATGTTCTTTACATAAAGTTTCTTTATCATGATAATAAAACCTGTTTTATTATTTTTCCGTGCATAAAAAAATCAACTAAAAATAAAAGTTAAAAACACGTGCGGAAAAGTAACTTTTCCGCACTAGTGCTGAAAAATTTCTTACCCGCACGATTTAGGTTTTGTTAAAAATGAAGATATTTAGGACTCATTAAATGATTTATGTAACTATTCTATCTTACGTATCATTTTCTAGCATTATTATAAAACCTTTGCGAATTAAAACATGTTTTTTATAAAGAAGATGGACAAAAACACTGTACTGTAAAAAACATTGTACCTAACTCTTGCGGAAACTATCTTTTCCATCTTTGACGGCTTGCCTGAACACCGCTCCGCGTCGTTTGTGCAACTACCGTCGCGTGCGGAAAAGTACCTCTTTCCGCACTTGTTAGGTAAATAACTATTGTACAAACAATTAAAAGCCTAAGCGATACAAAAATAGTTATTTTCCTAACAAGTGTGGAAAGTGATACTATCCCGCACGCGACTGCAGTTGACCCGAACGACGCGGAGCGGAGTTCGGGCAAGCAGTCGAGGGTGGGTGTGTTCACTCCTACACACTGATTGGAACATTTTCCTTTTTTATAATAAATGAAAAACCGGCGGTGCGGAGTAGTAGGAGGTCTCAAATTTACGTACTTTCTATACAGCATCAAAAAAGATCCATTATTTATTTCTTCGGATAAAACGAAGGATCTTGAGGAATGATTTTTAGTGTCGGAGATCTTAACAACGATCAGACTTCCTTTATCCTGTATGTCATCCAGAGTGATATTTAAAAGCTCCGCCCTGCGGAGAGCACCAGCCAAAGCAAAAATGGTACTCACTTTAATTATCAAATAAATCTCATCAGGAGCTAACATAAACCGCGATATATCATCTTTGGTGAAAACTTGCGCCTTCTGTGCTCGAAAACCAACATTTTTTTGTTTAAGAAACGATGTTAGCTTGTAAAAATCTGCTTATGTCCAGATTTTGCTTAATTTTAACCAAGCTTTTCACCATGGAATAGCGTGACCATAAGGTATTCGATTTCAAGACCTTGCTCAGGTCTAGGAAGTATGTCAAGAAGACTTCTTCTTTGTAGATTCTACCCCTTTCTCCTTACACCATGTCACGAAATAATTGTACTGTTTTTCGTACCTTTGTCTCGATTTGGCAGGTAGCAGCTCACCATTCACATCTTCAGCAGCCTGCAAAATGCACTCCGGAAGTTCATCTTCGGAACAGTCCATTGAAAAATCCATTTTATTCAAAATAAAAGGCAGTTCTGTCACTTCAGAGACGCTCTTTGACTAGCTTTGACGTTTGAGTAACAATAACATAACTTGGTTGCCATAGCAAACTGGACCAAGCACCTGTCACAGCTTGGCTTGATAGTTGTTGTATGACATGACTATATGCAGAAATATTTAAAAAAATCCATTATTCTGTTTTTTTTTAATTGAATAAAAAACTTGAAATGAGCTATAATTCATCAGATTGCCTATCTGCTAAATTCCCTACACTGTACCAAGTCGATAGTTACGACTTTTGAGGTATAAACCTATAGAATAACTCCAAAATTGGCATAGTTTTACTTTCCCGCACTAGTGCGGGAAAGTGATTTTCCCGCACTAGTGCGGGAAAGTAATGCTTTCAAAACTAAAATGCGTGCGGGAAAGTGGGTATATATGCACGGTCGTAGAAAAAATATTTATGTAAAAGATATTTAAAATATAAAGGTAAAAGACCTTAAGTGGGATGAAACTACTGCTTTTGTTGATTTGGAGTTTTTAGTAAAATAAGCTAAAGAAGTAAAGAAATATATCCCTTTATCAGACAACCATTTCAATAGCTATGTAGCGGTACATGTATTAACAGATATTTTGAAAGAAATGCAAAATATTGAGTCGCTACACTTTGGAGGAATTTTATATACAAGTAATTAAATAAAACTAAGAACGACGTACGGGAAAAAAATATTTGTGTGTAGGTTGTTGTATGCCCACAGTTAGAAAAACGATTATTAAATGAAAGCGCGAACAAACATAAATTAATTGATATGAAATCACGAAATAATTAAAAGGTCCATAGGTTAATTGCTGGTACCCACACAACGGAAATCAGAGACAAGGTACTCACCAGTTTGCAGCCAATTTCTCCACGTTCCAGGGGCCCCTGATTGGATCTAATGATGGCACCACGTAGCTAAAGGGCTGAAGTTTCTAGTTCTATGCTTCAGTACACCAAAATCGAGCACTTTCAAGTGTTGAAATTTGTAATAGTTGGAGAAAGTAATTAACACGCCATTTTTCTCGAGGCGGAGAAAGGATCTCTTCGTTTCTTGGTGCGCATGTCTATGCGCGAAAAATGTACTCTGTCCTTCATATAATAGTGTGGTTTTAAAAATTTAAAAACAACCGCGAAATTTAGCGGGAGCTAACATAACTGCCCTCCAAAACACACAATTTTAGAATATCAACCGGACAGATATAGACATAAGAAAAAATGATCGACCGATAAATATAAATGAATAAAAAAACAGATAAGTATCGTAAGTTTATTTAGAGATAACGAAAACCCGAAAAAGGCAAAACAAACAAACAAAAATTCAAAAAAAAAATAATAAAGAATTACCTATTGTAATAATATGTAGAAAAAATGAAAATTAGTTTTAATTCGTTAAGAGGCACAGTTTTACAACTGGTCGCTTGTAAACACCGGTAGCCGTTCGTACCGTCGCTACACGCACTTGACCGTCTCCGCCGAGATGCAATTCGATAACCCGACCGACTGGCCATTTCAAAGGTGATTATTGGATGTGATCACTCGTTATGATAACCAAATCATTTAATTTGATATTTGGGGACGAATCAGCCCACTTGTGTCGCTGTTGTAGCGTAAGCAAATACTCTACAGAATACCTTTTCCAAAAATCATTATGTAGTTTTTGGATTAGTTGCCATCTCGAGAGCCGATTTAGGGGAACCTCGGACAAATCTGACTCCGGAATTTCTGAATTAAGGGGTTCAAGGATCAAAAAATGCCCAGGGGTGAGGTTGAAGATCGTGTGGGTCTGAAGAGGCAGGAGATAAAGGACGACTATTAAATACAGCTTGTATGCGACATGTTAGGGTGGACATTTCCATGATGGACAACTTCTGGTCGCCGACAACTCGAACAAAGTGAGTTTTAAAACTTTTGACGCCAGCTTCTGCCAGGCCATTGAAATGTGGACTGAGAGGGGGTCCCAGATGCCAACGAATAGAAAGTCTGGTGGACGCACTTCTTGCGTAATCAAGTGATTGGTTACGAAACCCTATAAAATTACTGCACTGATCTGGCCAGCATTGCGTCACGCTTCCACGTCTGGAAATGAATCGATGGAATGCACCTACAAACCCTTCGGTGGACAGTTCCATGGTTAATTCCAAATGCACGCAATGTGTGGCCGTACAGACAAACACACAGATATACGATTTGAAAGCTTTACCACCACGGTAACGATGAGGAATCACAAAGAAAGGTCCACAAAAGTCGATAGCTACACTCGAAAAAGGTTTAAGTTGATTGATTCGATGAGCGGGAAGAGAACTCATTATGGGCGGTCTATAGGGTTTAGGGTTGATTCTAAAACATTGCAAGCACTTGGATATGGTTCTTTGAATTGCCCGTCTAGCAGATAATATCCAAAATTGCTGTAAAAGCAGATTATGTAATGTTTTAAACCCAGGATGAGGTATTGTCGATGAGTGGACTCGATAAGAAGAGTAGTTAAACGATGGTTACTCGAAAGTAAGACAAAAGATCAGAATAAGACAAAAGGTCAGATTTTTGTAATCTGCCACCGACTCTAATGATATTATTTTCATCAAGAAAAGGTGAAAGTTTTCGAAAAGGTTTCGGTATTGGTTTATCCTTAGATAACGCGGAAAAAAGCTCAGAAAAGCAAGAACCTTGAACGCGTTTGATAAGAAGGTATAACGCACTTTGCATCTCACCGGTGGTAGAAAAAACAATATTTTCAAAAATAATTTTTTGGTCCGGTAGATTAGTGGGTTTTTGATAGGAATGGTTTTGAAAAAGGTTCACTATTCGAAGAACATAACAAATGATACGTTGAATTTTTGATATAGATGAATACTTGATAAGAAGCTGATCTAAGAAGTTAACGTCAATTATCGCATTGCAACAAACCTTTGGCTTTTCCTCCAGATTAATATCTCCAAAATCAATCGGTATTTTTGATTTATGAAAATCGGGCCATTCGTTTTCGGGAGACCACAAAAACGACGGTGCGTCCCACCACATGTCATGTGAAATCAGCTGTGAAGGGGTGGCCCCCCGTGACGCAATATCGGCTGCATTTAAAGCAGAAGGAATGTAGCGCCATGAGTTTGAGGGAATGATTTCTTGGATTTTACTGACTCGATTTCCAACAAAGGTTTGCCAGCGAATAGGAGGGGATGAAAGCCAGTGCAATACGAATTGCGAATCGCAGAAAGTAACGATATTTGTAAAAGTTAATTTTCCTTCATAGCTAGATAAAACGAAGTCAATTAATTCGCTTTAAAAAAATGCGCCTAGGAGTTCTAGCCTAACCAAAGTTTGTGACTTTATAGGCGCGACTCTAGATTTTGCAGATATGAGAGAAACAGATGTATTGTTTTCCTCTTCTACACGATAATATACGACGCCTGCGTAGCCTCGAATTGAAGCGTCACAGAAGCCGATGATTTGACAGGTATTGGTTTTTGACAGTTTGATTTGTCGGGGTAATTGAAAATTGGAAAGGAGCGGGAATTCAGAACGAATTTTGTTCCAAGAGTCGATGATAGAAGAATCTGGTTCTTCGTCCCAGCCTATTTTCGATATCCACAACTGTTGCAAAATAAATTTTGGGGGTTTGTCCTTCATTCGGCATTGATAAGAAAAAATGTCGTTTTTTGGATGCCATTGAAGTCCTAAAACTTTGATAAAGTGTGGTTCATCCTTGTCAAAAGAGAGAGGCATTTGACGATCGGATTCTGGCAATGTTGCCAATAACTCAGGACAATTGCTTGCCAATTTTTTAAGTTCAAATCCTCCCGACTTTAACAAATCATTGAGTTCCATCTGTAGGGAAAGGGCTTCAGAAAGCGAAGGGCTAGTTCCCAAGATATCGTCGATGTAAATTGACGTTTTTAGAACAGTACTAGCCATAGGAAAACGTTCCTTTTCTCTCTCTGCCAGCACATTTAATGTACGCATGGCTAGAAAGGGTGAGCATGTCATGCCAAAAGTGACAGTAGAAAGTTCCCACACTGAAAGTGGGTCCTGTGGAGAAAACCTCCACAATATCCTTTGATAAGGACGGTGATAAGGATTGATAAGGATTTGACGGAACATCTGTTTGATATTAGCAATGTAGGCAATAGGATTAAGACGAAACGTAAGGAGTAAAGAAGCAATATCTTTTTGAAGTTTCGGTCCAGATAACAACGTGTCATTGAGACTAATATTCTTTGGGGTGACTGCCGAACAATCCCAGACTACCCTTAATTTTGTACTTAAGCTTTCCGGCTTTAGTACGCAATGATGTGCCAAAAAACATGATACGTCGACTTTTGGTTGACTAGATAAAACTAGACTCATTTGAGTAGAATCGATATAGTTTTGCATGAAACTAGAATAGGCAGTGTACAGATCAGGATTTTTAAGTAATCTGTTTTCTAGAAGTTAAAATCTACGATAAGCTTGCGGATAAGTATTTCCTAGGTCAGGGTTTATTTTATCTTTAAACGGTTGTCGTACGACACTCGCAGTAAAAATTGATTCCGCTTGTTTTTCTTCCTTTGATAAGATTTGTTTTTTAGGCAAATGTTCGATTTCCCAAAACCTAGGGATAATGACCTCCAAAGGAGGTGAATGACTCGTTAAAAAACAACTGCTTCGTTCCGTAAGACTACCTACTTCGTCCACTTTTCCCATGACGACCCAGCCAGAGATGGTTTCAGGGGTGAAGGTTGCCCTATTTGTCCAAGAACCCTGCCCTCCTTGAATATCTGTGCGAATAGCTCGCAACCAATAACTAGGTCCACAGGTCTAGATTTGAAATAAGATGGGTCGGCAAGTTTAAGGTTTTCCAAGTGTTTCCACTGATTATCGTTCAAAGTGAATGTAGGCATATTGGAACATAATTGTGGAACGACAATTGCTTCGAAATTAAGTAAAGGCATAATGTGACATTGAACGAGCCCTTTGCAAGTAAAAGAAGACATCTGATTTAATCCGAATATTTCAGTGGTGTAACTTCGCCTAGGAAGATTAAGACGCTGAATACACTTTTCACTGATGAATCCTGTCTGTGATCCACAATCAAGCAGTGCCCTTACAGGTTGAAAATTTCCGCAACCGTCCATAACATCTATTATGGCGGTGCATAAAAGAAAGGTACCTGAAGGTCCTGAGGTATTTAATGACACATAAAGATTATTGACAGGTGGTGTGTGAATGACAGGACTAGTATCTTTATTAGTTTCTAAGATATGAGTTAAAGTGTGGTGCCTTTTACTATTGCAAGTCCTGCATGAATATTTTGATTTGCACGTGTCTAACCCATGCGAGGGATGAAAACACGCTAGACATAATTTTTTCTGCTTGACGAAAGATAGGCGCTCGATAGGCGAGAGGTCAAGAAATGTTTGACATTTCGAAAGCACGTGACCTTGATTACACCGAAAACATTTTATTCCCGTACTTGAATTAGTTGAGGTGCCAGCCAGTCCTATAAAAGGCGAATCGGATGATTTATAGGTAGGCTTTTGCCCAAACTGATTTGGCATAGAAGTTGATTTTTGATAGGTAGGCACCTTTTTAAGTGCTGTTGATTGAGGAAGTGATTCCAAAACTTTACACCTTTTTTCTAGAAATTGAAAAAGTGACTGAAAAGTTGGAATTTCGGTATTAGTATTGGCGTGACTCATTTCGAAATTTGAACGCGTCGGAATATCCAATTTTTCTAACAGAATGAAAAAATAATAAAGTCCCAACTGTCAACGTCAAAGCTAAGTGATTTTAAAATTTCTAGGGATTCTCAAAAGGTGTCAATTAAATTACGCAATTCTTTAGCTGACTCGTTTTTTAATGTAGAGTTCATAATTGTGCTTAAAGCATTATTTGCGAGGTCTCGCCTGTTTTGATATCTATTGACTAATTTGTCGTAAGCAATTTTATAATTTTGATCAGATAAGCTAATCCCTGATATCAATTTTAAAGGCTCATCCTCGAGATATGAAAATAAATATTGAAGTTTTCGGCCGTTACTTAGACTTTGATTTTGATCTATAATGTTATTAAAAAGATCGAAAAAGCTTGGCCATAATTTTTTATCACCTCGAAATATGGGAATACCTAACTCTTTGAATTTTAGAGTTTCAGATTCGTTTTAACGAACATATGGTCCCGAAAAGGATGGGGCCTCAACCGGAAATATTTCAGAGTAAACCCCCTTACACGCATAAAAATATTTACGAGCTTCTGAAAGGATCGCATCTTGCGTTTTAAACTCCTCGTCGTCCGAGTCGTCTATCAGCATAATGACATCATTATGTGCCAACATGCATTTATCGAAGGTTTCATCCAAATCGGAATACCTCACTTGAAACTCGTTTCTCGCTTTTGCGTCCGTTGCCGAGGTTTGTGAAAACACATAACACTCGGTGATCGCAGATAAAAAACCCTTGCGTTTTTGCACGGCTTTTTTGATAGACATGATTTTACCTTTGAAATGACGAAATTGTCGGTAAATATACAATTAACGCTAAATTAATGCTTCTGAAAAAGAAAAATGACGAATTGTCGAAAATATGCACTAATTTACCGCAATTGATGAAAAATGTTTTAATATCGAAATGGTATGGAACAAATCTAATCACAGAAATGTTGTTTGTTTGTTTTGATTGATTCTCGATTTTTGTTTACTGAAATGACCACGCGGTAAACCCTGCGTTACCATAGCAGCGGACCGAAAACAGGTGAATTGCGCCGAAACCGAAGGTCGAACGAAAATCTACGGTTCAATACGATTGGCAAAATTCAAGGCCGTGTGGTCGCGGAGAAAATGCGAAATGGCTGACCTAAAATACCGTCGAATGGATTTAGTTTACTTATTCGGTTCGGAGGAACACTTTATGTACGCCCGCAGTTAGAAAAACGATAACTGCAATGGACTGTAATATATTTTATTAAATGAAAGCGCGAACAAACATAAATTAATTGATATGAAATCACGAAATAATTAAAAGGTCCATAGGTTAATTGCTGGTACCCACACAACGGAAATCAGAGACAAGGTACTCACCAGTTTGCAGCCAATTTCTCCACGTTCCAGGGGCCCCTGATTGGATCTAATGATGGCACCACGTAGCTGAAGGGTTGAAGTTTCTAGTTCTATGCTTCAGTACACCAAAATCGAAGCACTTTCAAGTGTAGAAATTTGTAATAGTTGGAGAAAGTAATTAACACGCCATTTTTCTCGAGGCGGTAGAAAGGATCTCTTCGATTCTTGGTGCGCATGTCTATGCGCGAAAAATGTACTCTGTCCTTCATCCAATTGTGTGGTTTTAAAAATTTAAAAACAACCGCGAAATTTAGCGGGAGCTAACAGGTTGTTGTTTGTCAATGTAAATAAATGTTATATTTATTATGTGTATTTGTACATTTTTAAATTGAGCAAGCTTAATAATTATAAGGATTTGATAAAAAACATGTAAATTTATGAAATAACAACGAATATAGTTTTTTCCTGTAAATAAATGTGCAGAATTTTATATTTAATGTGTATGTTTGTAAATGTTTACATTTGGCAAGCGTAGTGAAGGCTTTCGTTTTGTTACATTAAATACATATTTTAGGGCCAAGGTTGTAAAATATCTTGTAAATTTGTTATTTAACAAATCAAACAAATATAAAATATTTGTAAAAAAATTTTGATTTACTATTTGTATTTGTTAATTTTTATATTGACCAACTGTTTCGGTTTGATTCTATTAATTGTATATTTCGGATGAAATTTGTTTGTCAAATAAGCATGTAAATTTGTGAATTAACTGCGAAGGCAGGCAGGTTTTTCTGTAAATAATTATTGTACATTTTTATATTGACCAACCTTATTTATATGGGTTTGGTTCGGTTTGGTTATACTTGATATGTATTATAAAGCCATGATTTTTTCAAACTAACTTGTGAATTTGTAAAAGAACAACGAGCCAAGATGTTGTTACGTAAATCAATGTAGTGATTTTTGGATTTCTTATGTGTATTTTTAAACTTTTATTTTGACCAAGGTTAGTTAGGGGCTTAGGTTGATTTGGTTATATTAACTAATAAGTTTTAATGTCAAAATTTTATCATATTAACTTGTTATTTTGTCAAATAAATAGTAAAAGGTTTTCACGTAAATATATGTGAATATTTTTGGATTTATTTATTCATTTCACCCTGTAGCTCACCTCCCTTGTTTTTAAAAACGTGATTTTTCAAAATCTTTACTGCTATTTAGATATCACCCTGCAGCTTACCTACTGGAAGTAAATGTAATAAATTTAGTAAGTGGTATGATTGCTTAACATGTTCCTAACTATGTTTTGCTAACAAACGCTCCTGACAACGTTGTTTTTTAAAAACGTGATTTTTACGAAATTTTATTACTAATTTCGATATCACCCTGTACCTCACTTCCTGGACCTAAACGTGATGCAGTCAGTTAATGGTATGATTGTTTAACGTATTCCTAACTATACTTTGCTAACAAAAGCTCAGGACAACTTTGTTTTTTAAAAATGTGATTTTTAGAAAATTTACACACACTAATAATTTCTATATCACCATGTAGCTCAATTCCTGGACCTAAAGGTGGTAAAATCTGATAATGGTATGATTGTTTAACGTGTTTCAAATTATTTTTTGCTAACGAAAGCTCTTGACAACATTGTTTTTTAAAAATGTGTTTTTTAGAAAATTACGCTTCTAATTTCGATCACCCTGTAGGTCTCTCACTTCCTGGATCTAAAAATAATACAATAAGTTCATGATATATTTTTTAATGTATTTATAACTCTTATTTGCTAACTAAAACTCCTGATGAACTGAGAGTTGTTTTTTAAAAATGTGATTTTTATTAAGATTTACTACTATTTTCGATATCACCCTGTAACTCACCTCCTGAACCAAAATTTGATCTAATCCGTAAATAGTAGTTTTTTGGGGCTATTTTCATCTTTTTATTGCTAAGTATAAAATTAGAATTTTTTAACAAATCTATATTAAAAATAAGAACAAGTCCACCACGGAGCCTTATAAATCGCAACTTTACAAGGAAAAAACTCACAGCCGTTCTCCGTTAGATTAAAAACACTGCACTTGCATCGAAAAAATTAATTTCATCAGCAAGCCGCGATTCGTAAGATGTACACGAAATAAAACTGAAAATCAAAACTTAAACACTTACCACAACACTAAAATGCACAACACATAAACGACTGCAAAGCAAAATAAACAAACCAACCTCACTTTCAACGAGATCAGCTGTTTATCTGCCCGCACGTACCTAACCAAAGTATTAATAACTCCGGTTAGTTGTGGTCTGACTAGCCACAGACACATGTGTTTCGCTCTCATTAGAGCACATCAGTGTGACATAAGTCTTCAAGCTTACGTGGACAAAGCCTGGCCGGCAATCTAAAAATAAGAACAAGTCCACCACGGAGCCTTATAAATCGCAACTTTACAAGGAAAAAACTCACAGCCGTTCTCCGTTAGATTAAAAACACTGCACTTGCATCGAAAAAATTAATTTCATCAGCAAGCCGCGATTCGTAAGATGTACACGAAATAAAACTGAAAATCAAAACTTAAACACTTACCACAACACTAAAATGCACAACACATAAACGACTGCAAAGCAAAATTTTTGAAAGAATATTTGGAAGATGATGAAATCGAGATGGTGCTACTCGATTTTTTGGAATTTGGGTGCCATTGTTGGTACAGTCGCGTATTTGTTCTCGGGCTGGTTTACGGTTCCCCATCAAGCCCAGGATAAAATCCGCGCCCGGCCGTAAAATGTACTGCTCCAAAGGCACAGGCCAAAAAGGCCCCTGCCCATAAGGCTCCTGTCCCAGCGGCCCATAAACCCCTGGATACACCCCTGGATACAACCAAAGGATTAAAAATTATAATGAAATTAGGGTAAAATGTAAAGGCAGAAAGGAAAATCGTCTTGTTACTTCATGCACTGCAGTTTCATTTAAATGCAAGGGTTGTCTTACACTGGTCAGTCCTATCCTACCCTTACCGCTGTACCCACCAGGCTCTGAACAACAGTTAACCCAAAAATCGGACGAAAATACTGTAATAAAAATTAGATTCAACTTTATTTAAATTATTATAATATTTTTGTAATCGATACATAGGTATATTTTTTCACAAAAACATCGTGCCAAAAGAACCAAAATCTGGCCGTTAACTTGTAAAAAACATGTTTTTTACTTTATTTACTAAAAAACACAAAATTCACTTTAATCAAAACACTGTTCATTTGTAGGTATTGTCAGTTGCTATGGCTATGCCAGACGGGTAACATTATGTGACCAGCATCTTATCTTTAAGCAGCTCTTAAGGAACAGTAAAGTCACGAAAAAAGCTGACTTAATTTTAAGAAAACTAAGGAAGGAATAAGTCTGCCTTTAAGTTCGGTGCAACGAATTTTTACGAAATAAGGTATTCTTTAGTCTAAGAAACGAAATAAAAAGTCGGTGCGATGGGCCCTAAAAGGAGCTTTAATGCCAGGGTTTATTTTTATATACTAAGTGGGCAATGATAGTTGTCATGGCATTACATTAAACAAAATTCAGTCAGATGCTAACAAACTAAGGCCACTCATCGTCAAGCAAGCTTTACCTTGCTTGACGATAGCAAACTATAGCCCTTCTTCCGGTCGGGCATGAAAATTCCCGCCGTGGGATTAAAAGTAAACACTGCACGCCCCAGGTTTATAATATACCTACTATTATTTTTATTAGTGTTAAAAAAAAGCGGGCGGCGAAGAAAAGGTCGAAAATACAAAAAGTCGAAAATACATAAGTTCGAAAGTAAAAAAGGTCGAAAATACAAAAGATTGAAAAACAAAAGGTCCAAACAAAGATCGAAAGTAGCTACACTGAAATGATTGCAAAACAAAGTAGAATTAAGAGACACACAGGTACACACACACACTCGCAGAAAAGTTTTAAAAAAATCAACATCCAATAAAATCTCAAGGTAGCAACACGACGGGTCGTAGAACTTTGTTCGAAAACATTTTCTTCGAACGGAAATTTTTATGAAAACAATTTCTTCTAATGGAAATTTGTTCGAAAATATTTTTTTTAAACGGAAATTTGTTCGAAAACCATTTGCAGAGTAGCCAGGCTAAATGATCTAAGTGCCAAAATATACAAATTTTAGATTTTCCACCCAAACTGATGTAGGTGTCAAGGCCAATATGGGGCTATAAGATCCAAGTGTCATTTCCCCACATTATGTTCTATATGGCATATTTAAAATGTCGTTATCCGTAAGTCCGCTTGCATAAATTGTACAGTTTTTTTCCCACAAAAATGCTTTTTGGCACTTAGATCAATTAGCCTTCCCACTCTACATTTCTTCGAACGGAAAATTGTTCGAAAAAATTTTCTTCCTTCGGAAATTGTTTTCGAACGGAAATTTGTTCGTAAGTAATAGTTGTTCAAAAACATTTTCTTCGAATAGAAATCATTTTCTTTGAAAGCAAGTTTTTCGATAAAAGACGCTCTAGACCTGGATTTCCAAACCTAACACAATTCATATAGTTTGACTACGGCAAGGTCTTTTTAACATATTGTTTCAAAAAAACCCTGACTTCTTTCCCGGGATGGTAAACATTCTGAAAATTTGTCTACTTTCCTCCTTTTGGATGGTCGAAATTGGTATTTTCCTAAACTTTGTCAATTGATCGCAAACGTATCCGAACCGGTCCAGATACCCCCTGATGTGCTCAATTGAGAAAGGTTAGAGTAACACCGATTTCAACCTTCCAAGATGAGGACCGGAAAGCTAATTTAGGGAAATCATTTTTCGACAATAGGTTTCGGTTGGTTCGGTTTGGTTTCACACCCTCTAGGATCCCAGGAAAGAAGTCAGGAAAGTTTTTGTTTCCAAAAATTGTTTGAAAAGACCCCATTAGTCGAACTATATGAGTTGTGTTAAGTTTGGCAAGCCAGGTCAAAAAATTTTTTTTTCGAAAAATTTGTTTACAAAAAAATGAATGAATGAATTGAACAAATTTTCATGAAAAAAAAATATTTTCGAAGAAAATGATTTCGAAAAATTTCTGTTTGAAGAAAACGTTTTCGAACAATCTTTTGTTCGAAGAAAATGTTTTCGAACAATTTTTGGTTTAAAGAAAATGATTTTATGCTTTCGAACAATAATATTAAGATATTTCTATGAAATGTACTATACAATTATAAATAATTAAGACGAACCTTACGAAAACTCGAACTGTATTTGGGCATTTTTTGTCTTTTGATAAAATGTAAAATTCGGAATAAAAAGGTACTAAAAAAAACCACAATACCCAAAAACACCCAAAAAATGGGAAAAAACTTGGAAAATAAACTAAACAGTGCGAAAAATAGCGTATAAACATCATGATAAAAGTTTTATTTTATCCCTTGATATATTATATACTATTAATAAACTTTTAACATAGAAATGTATTTCTGTCCTGTTTATTTATTTATTTCGTATTATTTTTATACAAAAATACAAATAATATTTAAAAGAAAATGATTTTTAACAATAAATATACCTACAATAAATATTAATAACCCAAAAACTCAAGGAACATATTTTTTATTTCCTAAGCTGTATAAAAACGAGTTCTTTTTCAGTTTTATTAAAACATTTTTTTTTCTCAGACTGTATAAAAATGAGTATTTTTCATTTTAAGTACGGTTGTGCCACTCGTATCGCTACCCCTGGGAGACGCCAGGGATCCAGGATGCAGTGACCCTAAGAAATACTTGCTACAGTCGCCACCTGAGGAAAATAAGTCGAAGGCGAAAAATTTCAGGGGTGCCACGACCACGTGGGGCACATTGTGCAAGGAAAACTTAAGTTTGCGACACGCTCCCTAGAGAGATCTGCACATATAGGCAAACAGCTGCGTACAGCCGACCTGAAAATAGATTTCAAAATATTTTTTGGTTTTATTGCACCCCTGACCGGACCCAAGAAACAAACCTTTAAAACATAAATTTCAAACTTTTTATAAATTCGTATAATTAAAAGTAATGTTTGTATAATTATGTAAAATTTCTTGTGTGCCTAATATAGATTTGTTAAAAAATTCTAATTTTATACTTAGCAATAAAAAGTTGAAAATAGTCCCAAAAAACTACTATTTACGGATTAGATCAAATTTTGGTTCAGGAGGTGAGTTACAGGGTGATATCGAAAATAGTAGTAAATCTTAATAAAAATCACATTTTTAAAAAACAACTTTATCAGGAGTTTAAGTTAGCAAATAAGAGTTATAAATACATTAAAAAATATATCATGAACTTATTGTATTATTTTTAGATCCAGGAAGTGAAAGACCTACAGGGTGATATCGAAATTAGAAGCGTAATTTTCTAAAAAACAAATTTTTAAAAAACAATGCTGTCAAGAGCTTTCGTTAGCAAAAAATAATTTGAAACACGTTACACAATCATACCATTATCAGATTTTACCACCTTTAGGTCCAGGAATTGAGCTACATGGTGATTTAGAAATTATTAGTGTGTGTAAGTTTTCTAAAAATCACATTTTTAAAAAACAAAGTTGTCCGGAGCTTTTGTTAGCAAAGTATAGTTCTGAATACGTTAAACAATCATACCATTAACTGACTGCATCACCTTTAGGTCCAGGACGTGAGGTACAGGGTGATATCGAAATTAGTAATAAAATTTCGTAAAAATCACGTTTTTAAAAAACAACGTTGTCAGGAGCGTTTGTTAGCAAAACATAGTTAGGAACATGTTAAGCAATCATACCACTTACTAAATATATTACATTTACTTCCAGTAGGTAAGCTGCAGGGTGATATCTAAATAGCAGTAAAGATTTTGAAAAATCACAATTTTAAAAAACAAGGGAGGTGAGCTACAGGGTGAAATGAATAAATAAATCCAAAAATATTCACATATATTTACGTGAAAAACTTTTACTATTTATTTGACAAAATTACAAGTTAATATGATAAAATTTTGACATTAAAACTTATTAGTTAATATAACCAAATCAACCTAAGCACCTAACTAACCTTGGTCAAAATAAAGTTTACAAATACACATAAGAAATCCAAAAATCCCTACATTGATTTACGTAACAACATCTCGGTTCGTTGTTCTTTTACAAATTTAAAGTTAGTTTGAAAAAATCATGTCTTTATAATACATATCAAGTATAACCAAACCGAACCAAACCCATATAAATAAGGTTGGTCAATATAAAAATGTACAATAATTATTTACAGAAAAACCTGCCTGCCTTCGTTGTTAATTCACAAATTTACATGCTTAATTGACAAAAAATTTTCATCCAAAATATACAATTAATAGAATCAAACCGAACCAGTTGGTCAATATAAAAATTAACAAATACAAATAGTAAATCAAATTTTTTTTACAAATATTTTATAAATTCTTTCAAAAAATCCCTTAATACATGTACCCCTACATAGCTATTGAAATGGTTGTCTGATAAAGGGATATATTTCTTTACTTCTTTAGCTATTTTTACTGAAAACTCCAAATCAACAAAAGCAGTAGTCTCATCCCACTTAAGGTCTTTTATCTTTAAGTTTTAAATATCTTTTACATAAATATTTTTTTGTATCGCTTAGGCTTTTAATTGTTTGTACAATAGTTATTTACCTAACAAGTGCGGAAAAAGGTACTTTTCCGCACGCGACGGTAGTTGCACAAACGACGCGGAGCGGAGTTCAGGCAAGCCATCAGGAATGGAAAAGATAGTTTCCGCAAGAGTTAGGTACAATGTTTTTCCTACGAGTGTTTTTGTCCATCTTCTTTATCAAAAAACATGTTTTAATTCGCAAAGATTTAATAATAATGCTAGAAAATGATACGTAAGATAGAATGTTACATAAATCATTTAATGAGTCCTAAATATCTTCATTTTTAACAAAACCAAAATCGTGCGGAAAAGGAATTTTTCAGTTAAGTTACTTTTCCGCACATTTTTTTAACTTTTAATTTTAGTTGATTTTTTTATGCACGGAAAAATAATAAAACAGGATTTTTTTATCATGATATATTAAAAAGAAACTTTATGTGAAGAACATTTAATTAACAATAACGAAAAATTTAACGATGGTAGATATTGAAATTGAAAGTGCACTTTCTGTTTGTTGCATGCTTCAATCATAAACTAATAAATAGACAACCAATCCAAAATGGCCCCAGTTACCGAAATCTCATACCAGATGGCTATACACGACGGTTTAAATATTCATTGTGAATAGTCTCCTCTGAAAGAGTCGGCGGTGTTGCCATACCAAAGACAATTATACCTATCTACTTTACAATCGTCCTACTTTCTCCCGCTTATAGATTCCTTTTTCAATACGTGGACATTTAGTGACTTCGCGTAAACAACCCGGAGCGCTTGGCAATTCTTCCGCTCTTTTAAATGTGGTGCATTAAAGAGAGAGAGCCTCTCGGGCGGCCCCGTGAGTTTGCTCGAACTCTATCATTATGAATGAGGTATTTGGAATTTGGTAGGTATACCGCTTAATTTAATCAAATATTATTCCTTTTCGAGCGACTGCCTATTTATTATATGCTTAGGCCAGAAACTAGTTAAATTCTACTTAGTGCAGGCGCTGTAGGTAGTTGAGTATGCAAAATCAGAGGACCGCACTTTGAAAGTGGATCAAGGATCTGGATGTTGTCAAGCCAGGTTTTGGTCCAATTTTTTTTATCCCCCCTCCTCTTATAGTCGTGTTCGAATTTCTGAAAATTTAACTATGCTAATGCCCTAAAGCCGCAATGTCAGAGAAATGAATCAAAAACATTAAAAACCTAAGCTAAAAATAAAATTATATTAGTTTTTTAAATTTTAGCTGCAAAAACCCCCATACCCCCAAAAACCTAAAATTTTTAGGTTTCCTTCAAATTTTCTCAAAAACTAAGCAGCTTAGTCAAAAATATGTAATTACCTTTATTGTAGACAATACAATTTCCTTTTTAACGATATACAAGTCAAGATAAAAAAAGAAACATGCATATTACCTGTTTTCCCCCATTTTATTGATAACCAAGCTCTCTATTAAAAATTGTGTTCTATAGTCTGTTGTAGATAATAAAATTTCCTTTTAAACGATGTATAACAGGGCAGGATTAGTTTTATTTATAACAATTTAGGGCCATCTGTAAATTACATCAATTGAAAAATCACTAAACCAATTATTTTACAAGTTTTATCCAATTTTCTCAAAAACTAAGCTTTTCAGCAAAAAACTTATTCCACATTTTATTGTAGAAAATGAAATTCCCTTTTTAACAGTGTATAGGTTGGTGCAATCAGGTTAACAGCAAACTCTCCAGCGGCGTCCGTTTTTTGAGAAAATGTGAAAAAAATTAAAAAACCACATGTTTGTCACAAGTTCTGCCCGATTATCTTAAAAACCAAGCCCTCTATCAAAAATAGTCGATTATAGAAAATAAAAATTCCTTTTAAACGCCGTACCACAAGGTAAGATTTATCTTCATAATAAATCTTCACAGGCGTCCGTAAATAAATTCAATTTTTACAAAATTACATCAATTGAAAAATCACTAAACCAATTATTTTACAAGTTTTATCCAATTTTCTCAAAAACTAAGCTTTTCAGCAAAAAACTTATTCCACATTTTATTGTAGAAAATGAAATTCCCTTTTTAGCAGTGTATAAGTTAGTGCAATCAGGTTAACAGCAAACTCTCCAGCGGCGTCCGTTTTTTGAGAAAATGTGAAAAAAATTAAAAAACCACATGTTTGTCATAAGTTCTGCCCGATTATCTTAAAAACCAAGCCCTCTATCAAAAATAATCGATTATAGAAAATAAAAATTCCTTTTAAACGCCGTACCACAAGGTAAGATTTATCTTCACAATAAAACTTCACAGGCGTCCGTAAATAAATTCAATTTTTACAAATTACCAAACAAATTAATTTTGTTACAGGTTTTATCCAATTTTCTTAGAAACTAAGCTGAATAAAAAAAAGTGTTCCAAACTTTATTGTAAAAAATAAAATTATGTCCGTAAATGGGGTTCATTTACAAAATAAATAAATAAAAACATTTTTGTAACATGTTTCAGCCGAAAAAAAACCAAGCTCTTTATCAAAAAATGTCTCTTATACTTGATTGTAGAAATAAAATTTCCTTTTCAACGATGTATAACAAGGTAAGAAAATTATCAAATACCAAATTGCAAGTAATGCAAGGACCTAAAACTATAAACAACAAATGAAATTAAAGAAAGAAAAATAAGAAAAAAGTTTTCTGCTTCGGCCGAGGATCAAATCCGGGACCTCTTGCTATCTAGGCAAACATTCTACCACTGAACCACCGAAGCCACACATAAATTTTTCGGAAAACCTCTATCTATGCGGGCCGCGGTGTCTCAATACAAGAACGAGAGACACTCAGGTATTAACTCGACCAAGTCATTCAACTGATCTCTGAAAAAGAAGAATTTAGAAATCAGTTGGATGACTTGGTCGAGTTAATATCTGAGTGTCTCTCGTTCTTGTATTGAGACACCGCGGCCCGCATAGATAGAGGTTTTCCGAAAAATTTATGTGTGGCTTCGGTGGTTCAGTGGTAGAATGTTTGCCTAGATAGCAAGAGGTCACGGGTTCGATCCCCGGCCGAAGCAGAAAACTTTTTTCTTATTTTTCTTTCTTTAATTTCATCTGTTGTTTAAGGTAAGAAAAGTTTAATTTTTAAATCTTTGAGGACGTCCGTAAATTAAATCAATGTTTAAAAATCACCAAACAAATTAATTTTGATTCGATTTTTTTTAAGATCCTTAAAATTTGAATCAGTGGCGGTAGTGGGCCATCCACATATCTAACCGTACCTATAAAATTATGGCGCAGGGTGTGGAGAAAAGGTGAGTAGGAGGATCACCTTTGCTGCTAGAGCCGTACCTAGAATCTTTTTTCGGGGAGAGTTTCATTTTTTTTTGTGGAGGAGGGATGGGAGGAAAGGTGGGAAGGTACAAGGGGTGCAAAGACTATCAATGCAGATTGCGGGTATAGTGTGTTGCTTCATTTGTTAATTTTTAAAAAATTCTTTTATTTACAAACGCCCCTGAAATTTCAAAAATGAAATTAATCTTACCAATTTATATATCATTTAAAAGGAAATTTTATTTTCTACAAATCAGCTTTCAAGCACATTTCTTATAAAAAGCTTAGTTTTTTTGGAAAATCGGGTGAAACATGTGACAAAAATGCTTTGATTTTTTTTTGTTTTATATGACCCTTATATACGAACGTCGCTGGAGAGTTTGTCATTAACCAAATTTCACTGATTTATATATCGGTAAAATGAGAATTTTATTTTCTACAATAAAGTTTAGAACATATTTTTTTCAATTGGGCTTAGTTTCTGAGAAAATTGGATAAAACCTGTAAAAAAATTAATTTATTTGGTGATTTGAAAAAATTGCTTTTATTTACGGACGCCTGTAAAGTTTTAATTTAAAGCTAAATCTTACTTTGTGACACAGCAGTTAAAGGAAAATTTTATTGTCTACAATCGACTATGTAACATGATTTTTGACACAAGGCTTACTTTTTAAGATAATCGGGTAAAACATCTGACAAACATATGGTTTTTTAATTTTTTTAACATTTTCTTAACAAACGGACGCCGCTGGAAAGTTTGGTATTACTCTGACTGCGCTAGCTTATACATAGATAAAAAGACAATTTTAATTTCTACAATAATTTTTTTTCAAAAAAGCTTAGTTTAGTGATTTTTCAAAATTGATGTAATTTACAGACAACCCTAAATTGTTATAGATAAAAGTAATCTTACCTTCTTATACATCGTTTTGAAGGAAATATCATTCTCTGCAATTGACTATAGGTTACAATTTTTGATAAATAGCTTAGTTTTCAAGAAAATCGGTTAAATCATGTGATAAACATATTTCTTTTTTTCATATTTTTATATCACCTCAATTAACGGACGCCGCTGAAGACTTTGTCATTGGTCGTACCTCACTGAGTAATACACCGTTGAAAAGCAAATTTTATTATCAATAATAAAGGTAATTACATATTTTTCTCTAAGAAGCTTAGTTTTTCACAAAATTTAAAGAAAACCTCAAAATCTCAGGTTTTTGGGGGTCGGGGGGGTTTTTGCATCTAACATTTAACAAACTAATAAAATTTTATATTTAGGTGTGATTTTACACATTTTTGATTAATTTCTCTGTCATTGTGGCTTTAAGGCGTCAACTTAGTTCAATTTTCAGAAATTCGAACACGGCTATATAAAAAGGGGGGATAAAAAAAATTGGACCAAAACCTGGCTTGGAAACATCCAGATCGTTAATCTGCGACCTTTTGTCAGCTAGAATCCGTCAAACTGCGGTCGTCATATTTTGCATACTCAACTACCTACAGCGCCTGCACTAACTCGTTTGTTTCGGCTTAGGCGTTTACGTTTTGGACATATAAATAAATGTCTATATATATACCGGGTGGACCAAAAAAAACCGGACAATACAAGAATAAACGAGCATCTTTGAAGGGTGCAATTTAATTTCGACCGCCATCTTGGATTTTGATATGGCGGACCGAAAAAGATTTTTAGACAAAACTGATTAATTTTCTGCCAAGTGCAATGTTTTTCATTAGAATCGATGATAAAGTTATATTGAAAAAAAATATCCGTTTTTTTTTTGGCGCACCCGGTATATATATACTAATAATTTCTAAAATACAATAAATAGTCAAAAATACCTTTGATTTCCATAATATATGCCCAAGAAGAAAGGGTAAAAAAGACGTTCGATGGTTTTTAGATCGAGTGGCGCATTTTTTACACCTTAGCGACTACTTAAGTGTTTAATTAATTAAAAATTTTAATTGTCATTAGCATTAATGTAATTTGATCAAAATCTACTCAACCCGTGAGTGTCGAACACTATTTTACCTGAAACTTTTATGAAAATCGGTTTAGTGGTTTAGGAGCTATCGTGTGACGCAGAGGCATACGCACACACACAGGCATCACGACGGTATTGGTAAGATAGGTCAAAACAAATTTTCGGCGTTATCTCAAAAAATTTTCGTCGAAAACATAATACCTTCACTACCCATTGCTGCGCGAGCTAGGAAGGTAAATAAATATTTTCAGGGGACCCAAATTTAACCGCAAACCAAAAAATCACCAACCATTTATCTATAATTTCGCTTTAAAAACTGTTATTTTGAACCAATGTTTTTTCCAAGTTTGCGGTAAATTTTTTATTTTTCTGTTTTTTTTTAAAATTGATTTTGTATATTAGTTCTCTATCGGAAACATACGCTTTTCAATTTTGGCCAAATAGTTAAAAAAATTATTTGAATTTAAGCAGCCCAAAATCTTTGAATTTGCTTGGATATTTTTTTATAAAAAGTAAAAAATATTCAACTTTAGACGCTTTCTTGCTATCACCAAATATATTTAAAAAAATTACACTGTTTTTAAGCTGGTCTATAATAGTAAAATAAAGATTTTTGCAACCTAGTAAAATGTTGTTGGAAAAAAATCTTATAGCATGTACAGAAAGAATTTTGGAAATCGCCCTATATTTGATAAAATTATGCGAATATAGTTTTTGAAGAGGGTGGGGGGGAATGACAGAAGGGGCGATGGGTGGAAGCACGGAGGACTACAAAGTAATTAGTAAAGTAAAGTAATTATCCACTTGCAAAATGATAATTAATTATCCGCTTGCAAAATGATCTTTAGAATATTTTTAGAAAAGTTGACCGTTTTCGAGTTATTAGCAAAAAACCGTCAAAAAGCACGTTTAAGGGGGGGGGAACACCTCTCTGCCAGGGTTGGGGGGTGGTTTCCTTTCGTAAAATGTTCGAACGAGTCTTATAGTGTGTTGCTTTTATCATTAAAGGCGTCTAGAGCGACACAAACATTTGAGCGAACGTTTATTTGTGCATAGAGAACTAAATATAATGTAAGATACAAAAAAGCGCAAAGTAATTAAATTAAACTTTTGTTTGTTAATTATTTTTATAAGAGGTACTTCATATGCACTATTTTTTTTTCACACCATTTTCATCCTCAAAAAACGTTAGATTTCACCTACGGACAAAAATTTTTCTGAATATGTGTGAAAAAGTACTTTTCGCACATGTATAGAAAAGATGTACAATGGTGCTAACTGCCACCATGTTTTTCCGCACATGTGTTGCAAACTATCTTTCCACAAATGTGCGGAAAAGCAGTTTGATTTGATTTGTGCAAAATTTAAGACCAATTTTTACAAAAACTAGTATAGTTTAACAGTGTTCGTAGGAAAAATAGCGCACACAAACTTCAAAATTCAAAATTTTTATTCACGCATATAGTATTTACAAATTTCAAAAGATTAAATTAGTTAACAGCAAAATTTAAAATACACATACAAAAAAACAAAGATAAAATTTAATCAGCCAATAAGGTCTTGAATAAACCACTCTATACAATAACTGGCGATAAATGATAGACAGACAACTCGGTAGAAAGTAACTTTCTTACACTCGCGTGTTGTTTTACTCGGCTAGCGCCTCGTTCACAACATTCACGGTCGTGTGAAATTTGTCACTCTCTTTTTTTGTCTCTTGTTATGTAATAGACAATTTTTTTTGTAACCTTACCATATAAATAATAAAGTTACTCATTTTTAACCATACTAACTAGAAGCCACAAAAAGGGTCCACTTATTAAAAAAAAAAAGAATGAAACTGGGCCTCCTTTCAAGGGACAGTCCAAATTATTTTTTGTTGTTTAGGGATAAAAACACAAGAGTTAAAAGTCACTGTTTATTCCTAGGATCAAAAGTGATAAATCAATGATAAAAAATCAAAATCAGGGATGAAAAGTGATAGGTCAGGAAACACAAACCAGGTATATAACAGACGTAAATTTAAACTGAAATATTTGAGATAAGTCATTCTTATTTGATTAAACAATCGTTTAACCCTATTTTTTATGCACCCTACACTTTTCCCTTAGTCTGTTAAAAGTCACGTTTGTGTACTTAAAATTTTCTAGTTTTTTATACAGCTAATGATTTCAGTAAAATCGTTTAACTTAAAACTGTTTACCTATTTTTGAGTTTGATGTTTGGCTAACTCCACTTACCTGTTCCAACTTAATTTCTAAAATCCTAAATTAAAATCAGCGACGTCCCAAAATTTCAAATTTGATACAGATATCGGTTGACAAATGAATTTTGTTTTAAATTAGTTTAAAAATTGTATTGAGTGATCTTAAGCACCACAAAGTAACAAGTTTGAATTAAATCAGTTAATAAATACTTATGAAAAATTTTGCAGCCGTCATGTTCATTTTTGTAAGTTTCAGTTTCCGTATTTAATACATACTGGTTGATAAATGAGAAATTCCGCCATTTGTTTTTTTTTGATGATTGATGAAAATAAATTGAGTAGGTGGATTTACTCCGACAATTCCCTCGCTCATAAAAATATCCAGACTTATTCATTCATAGAACACCTCTCGGGTTTTCCCCGAACATTTCCAGTCAGTTTTTCTAAACATTTTCAGAGTTTTTTGAACATTTCCCGAGTTTTTTTGAACTTTTACAAAGTTTTTCTAAACTTTTCTCGAGTTTTTTAAACATTTCCTGTGGTTTTCCGAACATTTACCCAGTTTTCCAAAAAGTTTCCTAGTTTTTATAAACATTTTCCGAGATTTCCGAAAATTTTCCGAGCATTTGCCGAGGTTTTTCGAATATTTCTAAAGTTTCCTGAAAAGGTTTTTTTGAAGATTTTCCGAAAATTTCCCGAGTTTTTTAGAACATTTCTAAAGTTTTTTAAAACTTCTCGAGTTTTTTGAACATTTTCGCAAGTTTTATGAAAATTTATGTTCCCGAACATTTTCGGAGGTTTTCCAAAAAATTCCTGAGTTGTCCGAAAATTTTTAGCAACAGGTTTAAGGACTGTACATGTGTTTCTGCCCTTCACTCTTGGAAGTCAGAAAATATATCTACTTTTTCTTACCTACATATCTATGCCCTACACTGGGACAAGACGCGTCAACCCCTAAGAGAGGCTGCAGGTATACTGAAAGACTGAAAGCAGTGACCGAAAGATTTTTCCAAATGATTTTGAATTAAATGAAATATCGGCAACACTGCACTATGGAGGCAAAAACGCTTCCTCTCTCTTTTTTCCTATGTAAATGATTGCATAAGAAAAAAAAGACAGAGCTAGCATTCCAGTTCATGTCGTTACCTGCTATTACCAAACGAATAGGGAAATCAGCGCCCTCACCGGTCGTCACCGGCTGCGTTCAAAAGGACTCCAGTGCGTGAATTTTAGAGTATGCTATTGGCCTAATGTAAATGCACTGTCTACTATATTATACTCGTTTCTGCTTCAATATACATTAGATGCCGCAACATCTTGAATAACGTCGTCTCTTATTTGAATTTGATTGGTTGGTGTTTGGCCCACTACAGAAATGCCTTGATCAGTTTGCTGCTTAGAATTACTACTGTAGTGAGTGGAGGAAGGTATATTGGTCTGTACAGGCTGTAACACATTACAGGATTCTTCCTTCGGTGCTTCTGGTAGCATCGATACAGCAGCACTTCTTGAAAATGAAACTTGTGTGTAGGAGGACGGGTTTTCATTTAAAAAGGATTGTGAACAAGAAGATTCTTGCAATATGGACGTGCGGAAAAAAATCGTGAGGAAAGTAAAAATGGTGCGAAAAAGTAAAATCGTGCAGAAAAGTACATCTTTCCGAACGAAAAATTCTGCGGAAAAGTAATTAACGTTATATTCTTTTAATAGATCGCTCAAGAAACCCTAACTTATATGTTCCTGGTTTGTAAACAGTAAGGTGAGGCCAAAAGTTATTTTTAAAAATGTGATTTATAAAAAAATTTACTACTAGTATCTTACTTACAGGACCTAAATGTAACGCAGTTAGTGAATGGTGTGGTTTGTTTACATATTCCTAACTATTTTTTGCTCACCAAGACTCCTGATAAAGTTGATTTTTAAAATTGTGATTTTTACAAAAGTGTTTTACTAATATTGATATCACCCTGTACCTTACTCCAAGGACCTAAAGGTAATACAGTCAGTTAATGTTACGATTTAACGTGTTCCTAACCATTTTTTGTTAACGAAAGCTCTTGACAACATTGTTTTCTAAAAATGTGATTTTTAGTAAAATACACTAGTAATTTCGATATCACCCTGTAGCTCACTTTCTGGCTCTAAAGGTAATACAATAAGTCAGTGATATGATTTTTTAAGGTATTTCTAACTCTTGTTTGCAAAGTAAAACTCCTGACAAAGTTGTTTTTAACAATGTAAATTGTACAACTATTTTTGATATCACCCTGTAACTCATCCCCTAAATCTAAATTTGAAATAATCCGTTAATACATAGTTTAGTTTTTTGGGCTATTTTCAACTTTTTATTGTTAAGTAGAACTAGAATTTCTAAACAAATCTATAATAGATTTTAAGGTCACCCTGGGTTTGGCAGATTTTTTTTCTATCTCTTCTCATACCTGATCATAAGAAATATTAGACAAACATTATATGATAATAATAATAACAAGTTTGATATTTATATATTTCAAAGGTTATTTTTTGGGCCACGGGTTGCAATAAATCTGAAAATTATTATTTTTTTCATAAGCCTATCAAACCTAATAGTTTTCTATCCTAAAATTCATTTGATTTCGTTAAAATAATTTTACTTTGGATTTTGTGGCCGGCTGTACTTAGCATAGGTATGTTATGTGCGTGTTATTTGATTCTAACTTTAACGAAGTAAGAAAAATGTCTCATTGTTTTTGTCAGTGTGTTTTTCCGGAAAAATACAATTTTTTAAGAACCTGTGCATCATCAACAATCCCGGAAAAATATTGAATTATCAGCAATCGAGTTTAAAGGTAGGTTTTAGATTGTCATGGCATACATTAAACAAAAGTCAGTCAGATGCTAACAAACTAAGGTCACTCATCGTCAAGCAAGGTAAAGCTTGCTTGACGATGAGTGACCTTATCACAAACAATGTGGAAAAAATATTATTTATTTCATAACAAACTAAATAAGTTTAGTCGAGAAAAAGTTAGAATTACATTTCTCGAAGATGGAAAATAAAGCATATTCTTACTTTGAGATGGGCATGAAAATGATGCAATAAATAGAATTTCGAAAATTTCACAGTTCCCTGGTTTACAGCCTGGAGAAATCTAGAAAGTTAAATGCTTCGTTTATATGGAAGCAATATTCTATGCCGAAGGACACAATAACAATCGAAACGAACCAAGTCATTAGCAAAGTACAGTAAGCTTACGGCAAGCTGGAAGCAACAAAAAAATTGTTATCGTGTAAATATCTTGATTCGTTTTTGTTTTTTTGTATTATGATAAAATGAAATAATCCAAAAACTTATATTTTGCCTTTATGGTTTTAAAGAAATTACTTTTAATCACTGGGGACAAGAAATACTACGTTAGTCCATGAAAAAGGGATTAAACGTACACTTTTATTCCCTAAAGAGCATAAAAAATTTACTAAATGATACAAAACCCAACATAATAGTTTTCTATATTTTAGAATAGATAAATAAAACATGCAAACTATATTTTTGGTTTCCTTCGCTGTGTGGGTCCTAACACAGGGTCCTAATAACTATTGAAATCATAAAAAACTTAGTTTTTTTAGGTTTGTTTATTTGGACAGTAAAATTTATATACCGGATGTGACGGACAGTTCTTTACGTAACATTTGTAAACCATTTAATTTTTTTGAACATAAAAAAGCTACGCTCCTTACAGTGTCAGATTTGCGTTTTTCGTAAATGAAGTTAGGTTTGGTGTCGCTACCCCTGGAGACGCCAGGCTTCCAGGATGCAGTGACCCTAGTATTTCTGATTACCCTATCCAAAACCTCATGGGCCGTCACTGAAGAAAAACTTATTTACCTAATCTGTGGAAAAACAGCAGTTTCTATATGGGAGGACCCCCAGAATAAAAAACTATATTCGTGCCTAGCTTTGATAACAAAAGTAAAAAAATAATCACCACTTCAATAATTTGACCAGGATTCCCACTTAGTCAGATTTTTCTGGCAGATTTTAAAGAAATAATTTAACTTTCCCATAAAAATCCGTTTAAATATAACGGTGGCAACAGCGTGGAGCAAATTTTGTAGCGACCCTTCCACGACATGCAGTTAGTCCCTCTTTGTTAATATTGCCGTGGAGAACAAAGAAAGAAAGTAAACTTAGCTGACCTCATAAAGATAACGATTAGGAATTACAAATCTGAAAGAATTTGACTTTATTTGAAATTTCAGTTTCTGTGGTTGGTGGTTTTCTGCTCCGAATATATTTGCAATTTTTAAATTAAAAATTTAGAACGAATTAGGCGTTTTTACTTAAAAAAAAATATTATATCGTAAAGCTACAACTAACAAAAAGTGGGAAATTGCCTTTTAGGTAAGTTTTTAAGTGTAAAAATTGCCTTTTAAACGAGAAATCTTAACCGCCAGATTTTTTCAGATTCTTTCAAATTTCGCCAGATTTTTTGAAATGTAAAGGATTGCCCCCATTGGGGGCAATTCTTTAAAATTTGAAACAATGGGGGCAATTCTTCAAAATTTGAAATAATTTGAAATAATCTGACGAAATTTGAAACAACAGAATTTAGGTGTAAATCTTGACAACACTGCAATTTCAGCTTTGTGTAAAACGTCTTACCCCACACGGTAATGGGCCAACTTAGGAAATTATGAAAACCCCAAAAATTTAAAATATGCGGGAAAATTTAATCTAAAACCTACCTTGAAACTCGGCTACTGATAATCCACAAGTTCTTGATAAATTGTATTTTTCCGAGCACCTCATCATACAACGGTTTTTCTATCTGGCAAATTTGACAACTGTCAGTCAAAGATCACCAAGGGGACTGTCAGTTACGAAATACTATGTTGCCAATTCATTGTTTCCAAGTGAAACCAATAAAGGTACCGTTCACAAGTTGGATTCGCTTTTTAAATATGTTGTTAAAATATTTTTACGAAAAACTCTTACAACGTAACGTGCAAGGTGGTACCTAAGGGGGGATCAATCTCCCCCCGATATTTTTAGGAATAAAAAGTAATCAAACATTTAGTAGTGATAATAATAGTAGAGATATGGATAATTCGCTTTTTTTACGGCGGAATTGATTCTGATTTTTGAGATTTTTGCTTATAATAGCTGAAAACATGCTCAAACTAAAGTTTGGTTAAGTATTTTGTTTTCTAAAAAATTTAAATCTTAAAGGTATTTTTTTATACCTAAATGCATGGAGAGTGAAAAAAAATTTTGTTTTCTAAATCTCATAATTTTATTCATAAACATTTGTGTGTTTTAAATAATATTACTTGACTTGACTGCAAAACCAATCCAAGATTTGAGCAGCTGCTAAAAAATTTTTTTTCTTTGTCGTGTTTTTGAACTTGATTTTAAAATAAATTTGAATGAAAAAGGATGCTTGGCTGACTTATTTTTTAGCCACTCATAGGTAGGAAGGCTATTGGGGACCGTCAAAAAAAACCTTTTTATTTTTGCTCAAAATAAGTTTGGGCCAAAAAAATCAAAATGGCTGTCTGTCTTTATTCATAGTTCTTTTTAAAAAAAACCAAATAATTTAAATAATTAGGCACTTTGTCTGCAAGTTTAATGAAAATTTTTACTTGGTTTTGTTTTCATAAGTTTAAAAAAAAACAAATTCAATTTTTTTTTACCCTTATTATATTTGTTATAATCAAAACCTTAAAAACTATTTTTTTTAATTACTTTTTCAAATTAGGTAGCTATTCAATGAACCTACAGAGTAAATAATTTTGCACTGGAATTTATTCTTTAGCTTTTTAACTATTTCTTCAATTTCAATATATTTTAATTATAGTATCTAAGGTTTTAAACCCGTTATATTTTTTGTTTGTGTATTTTATTCCGGGATTAACATTAATATTGATAAAGGGGTACACAATTGACAGGGTACAAAATTATTTGCCGACTTTTTTGGACGATAGCTTTTCTAAAAGGTTCGATGTCATCACATTTCGTGCATTTCCTAATACAAAAAGCAAATTTTGCATTTTTTTTTATTAAACCAAACCTCACCTTTGTCGATTGATGGCAAACTTATCCTAACCTGTTAATTCAACTCTGGTTAATTGATCGAAAACGTGACCTAACCGGTCCATTGGACACTTTTTTTTTGGTGGAAAAGGGGCGTGTATGGACAGGTAATGATAAGTTTGCGATCAATTGAAGGGGCGACGGACGAAACATCGAAACACAAAATGTCGAAAGTACAAAATGTCGAAGAAACAAAAATACTCATAGTTGAAAAATTTAAAAGACAGAAAATAAAACCTAACCAGATCGGGTTAGATTGGTATACGAAATAAAAAAAAAAGCAAACCTAATCCGGTTGGCTAATTATAATTTCAAAAAAACTAACTTGACCAGATCAGGTTAGTTTGTTTTGTATAATAACCTAACCAGGTCAGGTTTAAAATCTAACCTGACCTGGTTAGGTGAAAATTATAAAAAAAAACTAACCGTTTCTAGTTACTTAATTACACTGAATCTAACCTGACCAGATCGTAATATGTTATTAGGTTTTATTTCGCATTTCGATATATTTTTTTTGACATTTTGTAATTTCGATATTTTGTAATTTCGACATTTTGTAATTCTTCTTCATTCGCACACACAGTTTCCAATAGAATCTACATTTATTTTTATTTTAATATTTATTTTTATCCTTATAAACCCAACAGTAACGTCTTTTAGACGAAAATTGTTCGTAGCACCCCTGTAATCTTCCGCCGGCGGCGACTGTAGCAAGTATTTCTGATTACCCTATCCAAAACCTCATGGGCTGTCACTGAATAACAGCAGTTTCTATATGGGAGGACCCCCCAGAATAAAAAACTATATACGCGCCTAGCTTTGATAAGAAAAGTAAAAAAATAATCACCACTTCAATAATTTGACCAGTATCCCACTTAGTCAGATTTTTCTGGCAGATTTTAAAGAAATAATTTGACATTCCCTTAAAAATCCGTTCAAATATAACGGTGGCAACAGCGTAGAGCTAATTTTGTAGCGACCCTTCCACGACATGCAGTTAGTCCCTCTTTGTTAATTTTACCGTGAAAAACAAAGAAAGAAAGTAAACTTAGCTGACCTCATAAAGAAAACGAATAGGACTCATAAATTTGAAAGAAATGTGACGAAATCTGACGTTTCAGTTTGTGTGGTTAATGGTTATCTGCTTTGAATTTATTTACAATTTTTAAATTAAAAATTTTTAATAAATTAGGCGTTTTTAATTAAAAAAATATATTATATCGTGAAGCTGCATCTATCAAAAAGTGGGAAATGGCCTTTTAGGTAAGTTTTTAAGTTTAAAATTGCCTTTTAAACGAGAAATCTTAAGCGCCAGATTATGTCACATTTTTTCAAATTTCGTCAAATTTTTTGAAATGTAAAGAATTGACCCCAATCTGACAAAATTTGACGCCTCAAATTTTAGCCCTAAATCATGGCAACATCGTAAATTTCAGTTTTTTGTACAGCGTCAAAAACCGAAAAATGAGGAAAAATATCATCTAAAACCGACCTTTAGGGGTCAATTCTTTACATTTCAAAAAATCTGACGAAATTTGGAAAAATGTGACATAATCTGGCGGTTAAGATTTCTCGTTTAAAAGGCAATTTTTAAACTTAAAAACTTACCTACAAGGCAATTTCCCACTTTTTGTTGGATGCAGCATCACGATATAATTATTTTTTTTTAGCAAAAATACGTTAGTCGTTAGAAATTTTTAATTTAAAAATTGGAAATAAATTCACACCGTCACTAGAAATTGACATTTCAAATATCGCCAAATTTTTTCAGATTTGTAATTTCTATTCGTTTTCTTTATGAGGTCAGCTAAGTTTACTTTCCTTCTTTGTTTTTCACGGCAAAATTAACAAAGAGGCACTAAGTTCATGTCGTGGAAGGTGCGTGAAAGGCTCGCTACAGAATTTGCCCCACGCGGTTGCCACCGTTATATTTTTATCGGGTTTTTATGGAAAAGTCTAATAATGTCAAATATTGTCCCTAGAATTAGCCAGATATTCTGACTGAAATGGGACTTGGTCAGATTTTGTAAGTGGTGATTATTTTTGTACTTTTGCTATCAAACAACCAATTTTCGTCTAAAAGACGTTATTGCTGGGTTTAAACATATAAAAATAAAAATAAAAGTTATTTAATTTTTATCTGGAACTGGATGTGCGCATGTGCGACATCGCGTCACGTGACATTTGTTGTTGTTTTGATAGAGTATTTTTTGTTTTTTCGTACCATTTTAAGAAATACACCTTTTAAAAGCGAATCCCCATCCATCGTCATAAATAAATCATCCAAGATCATCAAATAAAAATGGCCTAACAGTCCAATGAAAAAACGGAAGTATTAAGACCGGACATTATCAAAAACGTCATTCATCAAAACAAGACAACAGCAAAATTGAAGTTTAGTATATCGTCTTTTATCAAAACCGGACAAAATCAAAAAGGACAAAATCATAAAAAGGGGTCTCCTATCTTTTCATGTATACTGGTTCCGTCTATCTTCTTCTCATACAAATCGGTCTCATGAAAGTTTGGCGGCAAATTGGTGTTAACCGAATCGAACCGACCCTGTTGGTCAATTAATTGCAAATGAATCCTAACCTAGGGTCCAACACCTGGCCTTTTTTAAAGATGGCCCTTGCGGTGTTTTTATTAGGCATGGTAGTAAAAAAAATTGCAGTGAAGGACGCTTTAATTGCATAGTTATATCAGAACCGCTCTTCCACTGGCGTATATATGGGGGGAGCCCGCCCCCCCCCCCGAAGCTAAGATTTTTTTAGATATTTTCGATATATTTCATGAATAAAAACATAAAATAGCATAAAATACGCCATCATGGGGCCTCGGGCCCCCCCAAAACTGCATCGGGCCCACCCCAAAACGTTTTTCTATATACGCCACTGCGCTCTTCTTTAGGTGAACGTCGAAAGCTAGGCCCGAGCCCTCTTTATGTTTTTGTCCTTTTTAATTTTGTCCGGTTTTGATAATTTAAAAGACTATACAGAACTTCGATTTTGCTCTTGCCTTGTTTTGCAGAATGAAGTTTTTGATAATGTCCGGTTATTAATAATTCCGTTTTTAACATAGAACTGTTATAACTTTGTTTATTTATGATCTTTAGACGATTTTTTATTTGTTTTTTATGATAAACTACGAGGGCTATAAAAAGCCAGTGATTTAATACAAAAATACTTTCACACTGTTTTTTGCAAAAAAAAGTATTAAAAAATAATTTTAATTTTTTTTTTGGCTGAATAAACAGCAAAATGTTTTTATTCTAATTTTTATTTTTGTCTGTATAAACCCAGTAGAAAATCACTAAAAAACAAGGAAATTAAGTATTATTTCATGATACAAAAAATTATTTTAAATATCTTATTAGGTTCTACTATCCGGTCCGGAAATGTCTTGAGAATTGACAATTGAGAACCTCCCCTGGACATGCTTAAAGAACATTATTGGAATGTCGTAGGGGACCAGCGGCGTAGCGTGACTGAAGGGGCGGGGGGGGGGGGGACAGCTAAAAAGGACGCCCCTCACAAAAAAGAAGTCATAATGTCGTTCGTTTCCTTTGCCGCCCTCTCAATTTGCCGTTGGCAGCCCTGGGGTACTTAATACAGCATAGGGCGCTTCGGCCACCCATGGGGCGTCAGTACCCTCGGGGCGGGGGAAGAAATGCGAATAATCCATATCTCAACTACTTATCACTACTAAATGTTTGATTATTTTTTATTCCTAAAAATTTCGGGGGGAGATTGATCCCCCTTAGGTACGACCTTGCACGTCACGTTGTAACAGTTTTTCGTAATCAAATTTTACCAGTGGCGTATATAAGGGGGGGGGGCGGGCACCCCCGAAGCTAAGATTTTTTTAGATATTTTCATATATTTTATGAATACAATAATGAAATAGCATAAAATACGGCCTCATGAAGTCTCGCCCCCCCCCCCCCTGAAACTGTCTCTGCCCCCCCCCCCGAACAAGGGCGGATCCAGAGGTGCTTCTCGCGGGGGGGCACTTTAGATGACATTCTCTGTTGGTAAAAAACGGAATATATTTTTTTAAGCAGCATTTTATTGAATTAGTCAGTGGTTGTAATTTCGATGATAATAACAATAGACACTTTCATGCGCCGCGCCGCAGGTAATAATTTTGAATTTTTATTAGCAAAAACATTACTTTTTACTCATTTTTTGTATATTCAAAAAATTCTCGGGGGGGGGAAAGTGCCCCTAGTGCCCCCCCTGGATCCGCCACTGCCCCCGAAACTTTTTTCTATATACGCCACTGAATTTTACCAACATAATTAAAAATTAATAAACAAACTCTGCTACTTTCTCTTGGGAACAATCAATTGGCAACAGCGGCAGCATTTGGCCTTCGAATCTGTAACTAACAGTTGACAAATGTGCCGGGCCCAGATGCTTTAAAATCGAGGCTAAAGGAAGCCCTACACGAGTACAGACGTATCATTTCTAAGTTGAAGAACCTACAGACTGGGTGAATAATATTGTCATTGTCGAAAAGCGGTCTAGGACAACTGGGCGTCGAGTCAACTCGGCGGCGCCAACTGGGCGTCGGGCCAACTCAGCGCTGGACTAAAAAAACTTTTTTCGATAAAATGTGCAGATGAAGAACAAAATAGATATATTATTTATACAAAAATATCTTTAAAAAATCCTTTACGCAATTTTCTTGAAATTTGGTTTTGTTAAGTAAAGTTAAATCCATTAAGTCGAGTGCTGAAATTTGGTAGGTGTAGTGTTTGGTAACCTGGTAACCTAGCAAACATGGATTACAAAAAAAGTACTTTTTAAGTACTGGCTTTCGCTGCACGCCATAACGGCAAAGTACTAAGTAGGAAGTACTTAATTTGTATTGATTTGGAACAACGGCCGGCATTCTTAAGCCTGACATTCTTCAGTGTACCTGGAAAATGTTGACTAGTGTTTGCCATCTAGCGGCCAGGCCAGCAAACACGTTTTTTGTAAATACTTTATTTTCACAGTAAAATATTTATTTTTTTTGTACTAAAATAAAGTGCTTTAAAAGCAACCATTTAAAAATGCTTTTGAAATGTTTTTTCACTGTTATATTAATTTTGCAGCAAAACTTTTAAGCTTTTATTAAAAAATTAAATGTACTTTAAGAGTACCTTCTTCAAAATATTATTAAAATATTTTTTGTAAGTATTTTATTTTCACCGTAAAATATTTAGTTTTTTTGTACTAAAATAAAGTGCTCTAAAAGCAACTGCTAAAATATACTTTGAAAATGCTTTTTTGCCATTAACCCTGGCTGCACTTGGTATTTTTCATAAATAAACTATTACTTTTCGTTGTACTAAAAATAAAGTACATGTTGCATTTTTTGCACTTTTAAATAATATGCAAATTACACAATACAAAAATAATAAAAATAATTCACATCGTTGCCGATGCCAGCAGTATAAGTCAAGTACCAGCAGGTCAATGTTTGCTGGGAACACTTTAATTTAAGTTTTTTATTACAACAATGGCGGAACCAAAATGGCGGATTTCTTTATTTTTAAACCGATTTGTCTCAAACTTAAAAGTTTGCAGTGCCTGAGATCACTTAAAACAGTTTTATCCTCAAATTTAAAAAATTCAAAATGGCGAATTCAAAATGGCGGATTTTCTTATTTACTGACCGATTTGTTTGAAACTTCAAATATTACATTGCTTGAAGTCATTTAACACATATTTTTACTCAAACTTAAAAAAATCAGAATGGCCGATCCAAAATGGCGTACTTTCTTATATATGAACCGATGTGTATCAAATATAGAAATTGGCGGTGTTTCAAGTAGCTGATTATAATTTTGGACCTAAACTTTAAAAAAATTCAAAATGACGAATCCAAAATAGCGGATTTTCTTATTTACCAACCAATTTGTCTCAAACTTCAAATATTACATTGCTTAAGGTCATTTAATACAATTATTTATTCAAACTTACAAAAATCAAAATGCCGAATCCAAAATGATGGGTTTTCTTGATTTGTCTCAAACTTGAAATATTACATTGCTTGAGGTCATTTAACAAAATTTTTTACTTAAACTTACTTATGAACCGATATGTATCAAATATGGAAATTGGTGTTTTAAGTCGCTGCTTATGATTTTGACTTAAACTTATAAATAATTCAAAATGGCGAATTTCGATAATTGATACACATCGATTCATAAATTCATTAATAAAAGTTCACCATTTTGGATCGGCCATTTTGATTTTTTTAGGTTTGAGTAAAAAATTTTGTTAAATGACCTCAAGCAATGTAATATTTGAGGTTTGAGACAAATCGGTTAGTAAATAAGAAAATCCGCCATTTTGAATTTTTTATAAGTTTAGGTCAAAAATTATAATCAGCTTTTTGAAACACCGCCAATTTCTATATTTGATACACATCGGTTCATAAATAAGAAAGTCCGCCATTTCGGATCCGCCATTTTGATAAAATCGCTGATATTAAAAAATCACAGTAACAAATATTAGTGTGATTGGAAAATCACGATATCGCTCATCTCTAGAACTTAGACATAAGCTGCCACCAGTGCAAAATAAGCATGAAAATCAAAAGTTAAGTTGCTCAAAGTGCACAAAAAATTGACTTAAATCGTAGATCCGTAAATAATCGCGAAAATGAAAATATTGTGCGATAATAACTTACCGAATAATGATTCTTATACAACACCATCGATACGCGTTGTTAGCCAACTCTTAAGATTTTAGGATGAATTAGTTAATTTTAAGTTTGTTTTTATATTATATTATTATATTATTAACAAAGTAGGTGTACATAAAGTATATAGTGTATGTAATCTGATGTTATCCAAAGCAAAGATCTCTACATATCAATAACATATAATTCAATTCGCTCATTCTGCGTACAAGGCCACGTCGCGGGGTGGCGTTAATTCCTTCGGTCAATTTTTTATTCGCTTAGTTTAGACGGTTGCCGCTGGGTGGCGCTAGCAGAGACGGAACAGATAGGAATTACCAAGGCGTCTAAAATTTTTACAGGCATGATTAATTTTCTTATAAATAAAACTTTTTATGAATTTTTTTTAAAACTTTCGTTAAAACGCCTTTTAGCAAAAAAAATATAGCATTTATTAATAGCATAAAATTTTCTTTTCAATGATGTAAAACTAAAGGGTTTAATTTACAATAAATGGTACAGTGGCATGTATAAATGAAGATTATTTACAAAAATCGTAAAAAATAATTATAAGTTTCGATGTAACTAATTATCTTTATCTATATGAAACATTAGGAACCTATTGCAATAGTGCCAGGCACAAATTGTGCCGGGCACTATATTGACACTTTCGCATTATAAGAACAGCTGTCTTCTTTCAAAATTAGGTCATTGTGTATTATAAGAGCCGGAATTATTAGTAACGCCACTATTAATGGAAAATAAACGACTGGATTTCTAAATTCGACTTTGGTATGTAAATTTTGAAAGATCAACTGTCAGTTTTTAATGCGAAACTGTCAATATAGTGCCCGGCACAATTTGTGCCTGGCTTTATTGCAATAGGTACACTGGTGCAGCGGCGGCTCGTGCCGCAGGCGAGGTGAAGCGCCACATTATAAACACCGGTACAAACGTTATTCTCTTTAAAACTCTTTGCATCCTAGAACTATTGGAGCATGGTACGACAGTTGAAAGAGAAAAACGACAATATAAATAAAACTTTTTGCCCATAAATATGTTTCTGATCTCTTTCAACTGAGGACGAGGACGCAATAAATTTTCTTCAGAGATAATACCTGTATAATAATATGTTTGTAATGTACCGCTTCACCTCGCCTGCGGCACGAGGTGGTCGCAGTGGAAGGGCTGCAAGACCCACTCACATATGAATCATCAATTATCATTACATAATTAATCTGTGCATTATCTAAAAAAAAAATTATTTTCGAAAAGAGTACAAGAGTACTTAATTTTTAAGAAAATTAGTAGCAATTTTGCGTCTTGAGAAAAACGGGTTTAGTTTTATACTTTTTTATTTTCTTATAATTTTAAAATAAAAGTTAAGGTTTTAATTTTTTGCTTTTTATTTCAAAATTATATATAACCTGATTTTCTCAAAACATAGAATTTCTACATGCGACAATCTTTTTAGCGACGGCAGAATATTTTTTTTGAAAATGAAGTTCTCTAGGCAAAAATAATTTTTGCCACTATTTAGAAAATAAAATTTTCTTCTTAGGAACGGCAGTATGTATTATAAATAATACTGATTTTTGGCGATTTTTACAAATTGTCTCCAGTTATGTTCGTCGTTATACCTAAAGGGGCGGAAGACCACCCAGGAAAAAGTGGCCAAAGAATTAAACTTATAAAAGATAACGCTTTCTTTCCAAAAATGTAACTTTCACAAAAATCGGTTTTTCTTTAGAAGACCACGCGGAAGATCATCGACCTATTTTTATGAAAGAAAATGTAATTTTCTATAAGCTTTATTCGTTATGAGTTTCTTACTTTGACCACTTTTGTCCCCCTCTCCACCCTAGATGTAGGCTGTAGTTGACAATGTGGCAAACAAGTAATACATTAAACTACATTACAATAGCAACAAAAATATATCTATCTGTCAGGAAATCCCATATAGGGGGAAGGTATAACCTATGACGACCTTCGGTCTAATCATTTAAAAGAAAATTTTATTGTCTATCACGTAGTATAATTAAAATTTATACACCGTTAGAAATAATTATAAATGATACATTGCTAAAAAAGAAATTTGGTCTTCCTAATAAAGTGTAATATCAGTGTTTTCTTGCAGCACTTAGTTTTTCTGACAATTGCAAAATTTCAAAATTAAAAAGATTGATTGAAAGAACTTTTTTGTTGAAAATTCATTGAAAATGTAAAAAATCAATAGATTTTTCGAGGATTTCTGTAAATCGCCCACATTGATGGATGCCACTGGCTCATTGAGAGTGAAATTGTCTCTATTTGATTATCAATTGTTGGAACACAAAGTTAATTTTCCTAATAAATTATTAAATACATTTCAAAAAATTGTAAAAAACAAAAAATATTTGTAGTGATTTTTAAAAAAGTTCTTAGTTTACGGACGCGAATGAAGTATTACCCACAATCTGCACTGAGAGATATATGATTTAAATCAATATTTTGTTGTAAATTATATACTATAGTTTTTTTGCGCAAAAGGCTTACCCCTAGATGTCCCGTAAGAAGGCTTAGCTAATCCATCATTGTTGTTTTATGTGAGCAACAAGGACTTAATCGCGATTAAGTGACTACCAAGAAATGTGCTTACGGTGCATCTAGGGTTTAGTGTCCAACAAAATTAGTTAAATTTAAAAATGTTAGTTGGTTTGTTTTGAATAAAATGTGCAAACAATCGTTTTGAAGATGTTGAAGGGTTCGTATCTTTGTAACAGTATAGTACCTAGGTAGCTTCAATATATCTTGTTTGTTGAGTCTCTAAGGGCCGGTTTCTCAATAGAGGGTTAGCCCTGACCCGTGGGTTAAAAAAAGAGTTGGCTGACATATTTACCACATGCCAAAAAAATACAGCTATTCAAGATAATCCACGGGTCAGGGGTAATCCTCTACTGAGAAACCGGCCCCTAATGTTCTCTGCATATTTCGTCAAAAATAAGTTTTTCCTTGTCTTGGTTTTACATTTTAAAAATCTATATTTTAAAAAAAATTTTATTGTTATTTTTATATCATTTAAATCAAACCTCTTGTCGTTGGTGGCCTTGTTTCGCAGGTGGACGGATTATCAATTATCATAATAGGGCGAATAGTGTTTATAATTTTAATAGATTATTATTTTTCAAGCAAATTAATGAGATTCACGCATGTCGCCGTAAGTTGTTTTGTCTTAAATCAGATTAAAATTATGCCAATGCCTTATTTGAATTCTACATTGCATTGTATCGTATTTATCCTTAGAAAATTGATGCAATGTTGTCAAGATTTAAGGTTAAAATCTGGAATGTCAAATTGTGTCAGATTTTTTCAAATTGTGAAGAATCGCCCCCTTAAACTCGATTGCTGATAATTCAATATTTTTCCGGGATTGTTGATGATGCACAGGTTCTTAAAAAATTGTATTTTTCCGGAAAAAAACAATAGCAAAACCATGAGACGTTTTTCTTACTTCGTTAAAGTTGGATTCAAATAACACGAACATATCATGCAAAGCGAACCAAACCGAATGGCTAAGTACAGCCGACCACAAAATGAAACGTAATATTATTTTAACAAAATGAATTTTAGGAAAGAAAACTATTAGGGTTGATAAGTTTATGAACAAAAATACTCTGCCAATATATGGGCCCCTAAGCTCACACTAGGTACTATAGTTATAGTGTACGTGTGAGCTAATATAACTAAAAACTGAAATATAATTTATTCAACTCCAGACTAAATTACCTTTTGTTCGATACCACACAAGCCATGTTTTGACTTAAACTCAAATTTTTGAAATCTACCCCCACCCTTAAAAAAAACAAAAACTATAATGTATTTTGTTAAACTCCGGACTCAATTACCTTTCGTTTGATATCACACACGCCATATTTTCACTTAAATTCTAATTTTTGAAATATACCCCCACCCTTTTTTTAAATAAATTAAAATGTATTTTGTTTAACTCCAGACTCAATTACCTTTCGTTTAATATCACACACGCCATATTTTCACATAAACTCTAATTTTTGAAATCTACCCCCACCCTTTTATTTGGTTTGTGTTCGGTGGATTTTGTTCATTTTTAAATGGGACCATCTCGACCCAAGACCCAGCCTAGGTACCAAATTTCATTAAAATCGGCCAAGCGGTTTTTGAGTTATTCGCGTTGGTCGTTACAGACAGACATACAGACAGACAGAAAGACAGACAGACAGACAGACAGACAGACAGACAGACAGACAGACAGACAGACAGACAGACAGACAGACAGACAGACAGACAGACAGACAGACAGACAGACAGACAGACAGACAGACAGACAGACAGACAGACAGACAGACAGACAGACAGACAGACAGACAGACAGACAGACAGACAGACAGACAGACAGACAGACAGACAGACAGACAGACAGACAGACAGACAGACAGACAGACAGACAGACAGACAGACAGACAGACAGACAGACAGACAGACAGACAGACAGACAGACAGACAGACAGACAGACAGACAGACAGACAGACAGACAGACAGACAGACAGACAGACAGACAGACAGACAGACAGACAGACAGACAGACAGACAGACAGACAGACAGACAGACAGACAGACAGACAGACAGACAGACAGACAGACAGACAGACAGACAGACAGACAGACAGACAGACAGACAGACAGACAGACAGACAGACAGACAGACAGACAGACAGACAGACAGACAGACAGACAGACAGACAGACAGACAGACAGACAGACAGACAGACAGACAGACAGACAGACAGACAGACAGACAGACAGACAGACAGACAGACAGACAGACAGACAGACAGACAGACAGACAGACAGACAGACAGACAGACAGACAGACAGACAGACAGACAGACAGACAGACAGACAGACAGACAGACAGACAGACAGACAGACAGACAGACAGACAGACAGACAGACAGACAGACAGACAGACAGACAGACAGACAGACAGACAGACAGACAGACAGACAGACAGACAGACAGACAGACAGACAGACAGACAGACAGACAGACAGACAGACAGACAGACAGACAGACAGACAGACAGACAGACAGACAGACAGACAGACAGACAGACAGACAGACAGACAGACAGACAGACAGACAGACAGACAGACAGACAGACAGACAGACAGACAGACAGACAGACAGACAGACAGACAGACAGACAGACAGACAGACAGACAGACAGACAGACAGACAGACAGACAGACAGACAGACAGACAGACAGACAGACAGACAGACAGACAGACAGACAGACAGACAGACAGACAGACAGACAGACAGACAGACAGACAGACAGACAGACAGACAGACAGACAGACAGACAGACAGACAGACAGACAGACAGACAGACAGACAGACAGACAGACAGACAGACAGACAGACAGACAGACAGACAGACAGACAGACAGACAGACAGACAGACAGACAGACAGACAGACAGACAGACAGACAGACAGACAGACAGACAGACAGACAGACAGACAGACAGACAGACAGACAGACAGACAGACAGACAGACAGACAGACAGACAGACAGACAGACAGACAGACAGACAGACAGACAGACAGACAGACAGACAGACAGACAGACAGACAGACAGACAGACAGACAGACAGACAGACAGACAGACAGACAGACAGACAGACAGACAGACAGACAGACAGACAGACAGACAGACAGACAGACAGACAGACAGACAGACAGACAGACAGACAGACAGACAGACAGACAGACAGACAGACAGACAGACAGACAGACAGACAGACAGACAGACAGACAGACAGACAGACAGACAGACAGACAGACAGACAGACAGACAGACAGACAGACAGACAGACAGACAGACAGACAGACAGACAGACAGACAGACAGACAGACAGACAGACAGACAGACAGACAGACAGACAGACAGACAGACAGACAGACAGACAGACAGACAGACAGACAGACAGACAGACAGACAGACAGACAGACAGACAGACAGACAGACAGACAGACAGACAGACAGACAGACAGACAGACAGACAGACAGACAGACAGACAGACAGACAGACAGACAGACAGACAGACAGACAGACAGACAGACAGACAGACAGACAGACAGACAGACAGACAGACAGACAGACAGACAGACAGACAGACAGACAGACAGACAGACAGACAGACAGACAGACAGACAGACAGACAGACAGACAGACAGACAGACAGACAGACAGACAGACAGACAGACAGACAGACAGACAGACAGACAGACAGACAGACAGACAGACAGACAGACAGACAGACAGACAGACAGACAGACAGACAGACAGACAGACAGACAGACAGACAGACAGACAGACAGACAGACAGACAGACAGACAGACAGACAGACAGACAGACAGACAGACAGACAGACAGACAGACAGACAGACAGACAGACAGACAGACAGACAGACAGACAGACAGACAGACAGACAGACAGACAGACAGACAGACAGACAGACAGACAGACAGACAGACAGACAGACAGACAGACAGACAGACAGACAGACAGACAGACAGACAGACAGACAGACAGACAGACAGACAGACAGACAGACAGACAGACAGACAGACAGACAGACAGACAGACAGACAGACAGACAGACAGACAGACAGACAGACAGACAGACAGACAGACAGACAGACAGACAGACAGACAGACAGACAGACAGACAGACAGACAGACAGACAGACAGACAGACAGACAGACAGACAGACAGACAGACAGACAGACAGACAGACAGACAGACAGACAGACAGACAGACAGACAGACAGACAGACAGACAGACAGACAGACAGACAGACAGACAGACAGACAGACAGACAGACAGACAGACAGACAGACAGACAGACAGACAGACAGACAGACAGACAGACAGACAGACAGACAGACAGACAGACAGACAGACAGACAGACAGACAGACAGACAGACAGACAGACAGACAGACAGACAGACAGACAGACAGACAGACAGACAGACAGACAGACAGACAGACAGACAGACAGACAGACAGACAGACAGACAGACAGACAGACAGACAGACAGACAGACAGACAGACAGACAGACAGACAGACAGACAGACAGACAGACAGACAGACAGACAGACAGACAGACAGACAGACAGACAGACAGACAGACAGACAGACAGACAGACAGACAGACAGACAGACAGACAGACAGACAGACAGACAGACAGACAGACAGACAGACAGACAGACAGACAGACAGACAGACAGACAGACAGACAGACAGACAGACAGACAGACAGACAGACAGACAGACAGACAGACAGACAGACAGACAGACAGACAGACAGACAGACAGACAGACAGACAGACAGACAGACAGACAGACAGACAGACAGACAGACAGACAGACAGACAGACAGACAGACAGACAGACAGACAGACAGACAGACAGACAGACAGACAGACAGACAGACAGACAGACAGACAGACAGACAGACAGACAGACAGACAGACAGACAGACAGACAGACAGACAGACAGACAGACAGACAGACAGACAGACAGACAGACAGACAGACAGACAGACAGACAGACAGACAGACAGACAGACAGACAGACAGACAGACAGACAGACAGACAGACAGACAGACAGACAGACAGACAGACAGACAGACAGACAGACAGACAGACAGACAGACAGACAGACAGACAGACAGACAGACAGACAGACAGACAGACAGACAGACAGACAGACAGACAGACAGACAGACAGACAGACAGACAGACAGACAGACAGACAGACAGACAGACAGACAGACAGACAGACAGACAGACAGACAGACAGACAGACAGACAGACAGACAGACAGACAGACAGACAGACAGACAGACAGACAGACAGACAGACAGACAGACAGACAGACAGACAGACAGACAGACAGACAGACAGACAGACAGACAGACAGACAGACAGACAGACAGACAGACAGACAGACAGACAGACAGACAGACAGACAGACAGACAGACAGACAGACAGACAGACAGACAGACAGACAGACAGACAGACAGACAGACAGACAGACAGACAGACAGACAGACAGACAGACAGACAGACAGACAGACAGACAGACAGACAGACAGACAGACAGACAGACAGACAGACAGACAGACAGACAGACAGACAGACAGACAGACAGACAGACAGACAGACAGACAGACAGACAGACAGACAGACAGACAGACAGACAGACAGACAGACAGACAGACAGACAGACAGACAGACAGACAGACAGACAGACAGACAGACAGACAGACAGACAGACAGACAGACAGACAGACAGACAGACAGACAGACAGACAGACAGACAGACAGACAGACAGACAGACAGACAGACAGACAGACAGACAGACAGACAGACAGACAGACAGACAGACAGACAGACAGACAGACAGACAGACAGACAGACAGACAGACAGACAGACAGACAGACAGACAGACAGACAGACAGACAGACAGACAGACAGACAGACAGACAGACAGACAGACAGACAGACAGACAGACAGACAGACAGACAGACAGACAGACAGACAGACAGACAGACAGACAGACAGACAGACAGACAGACAGACAGACAGACAGACAGACAGACAGACAGACAGACAGACAGACAGACAGACAGACAGACAGACAGACAGACAGACAGACAGACAGACAGACAGACAGACAGACAGACAGACAGACAGACAGACAGACAGACAGACAGACAGACAGACAGACAGACAGACAGACAGACAGACAGACAGACAGACAGACAGACAGACAGACAGACAGACAGACAGACAGACAGACAGACAGACAGACAGACAGACAGACAGACAGACAGACAGACAGACAGACAGACAGACAGACAGACAGACAGACAGACAGACAGACAGACAGACAGACAGACAGACAGACAGACAGACAGACAGACAGACAGACAGACAGACAGACAGACAGACAGACAGACAGACAGACAGACAGACAGACAGACAGACAGACAGACAGACAGACAGACAGACAGACAGACAGACAGACAGACAGACAGACAGACAGACAGACAGACAGACAGACAGACAGACAGACAGACAGACAGACAGACAGACAGACAGACAGACAGACAGACAGACAGACAGACAGACAGACAGACAGACAGACAGACAGACAGACAGACAGACAGACAGACAGACAGACAGACAGACAGACAGACAGACAGACAGACAGACAGACA